>JAJPUD010004725.1:0-16395 GCA_023553655.1 Myrmecobius fasciatus | reverse complement strand
GCTCCTGCTCCTGCTCCTGCTCCTGCTCCTGCTCCTGCTCCTGCTCCAGCTCCCTGCTCCAATTCCTGCTCCAGCTCCCTGCTCTGACTCCTGCTCCAGCTCCCTGCTCTAGCTCCCTGTTCCAGTCTCCCTGTGCTGCAGTCTGGGTTCAGCAGACTACCCCCCTGCCCAATTAAAACAGACCTGTTTTGAAGTTCTTCCAAGGTATCTTCTTCTAGAAATGTGTTGTCCTCCAGATATTGTGGATTTTTTTACTTCAAAATCAGTCTAGAGGCTTCATATGTTGTTGGTTTGAGGGAAGGTTAGAGAGAGTTACAGAGACTCCTGTCTGATCTCCGCCATCTTGGCTCCACCCCTGGAAGTCTCTGAGAGAGTTCTTTAAATGATGTAATTGAAATGATAAACTCAAGTGGTCTGGGAAAGGCAACAAATTTGATCAAAATAAGATAATGAATTTATTTAAAATCATTTTTGAGCTGGAGATATGCTCCAGAGAGGATTAAGAGAACAGAGAATTCAAAATTGCCATTTTTAAAAAACTCAGTTTCCCCACCTATATCCTGTAAAATATTATTTTTCTTTTGTATAAATGGCACCATGGAAAGAAAGTTAGATGATAAAATTTATCAATTCCAATTGTAGAAGTGGTAAGGGCAATCATTAACTTTTTCAATTCTCTTTCTTCAGAAACATGACCTCTTTCCCAGAGCTGATTCATCACTTGCAAGAAGAGCTCATTTGCTCCATCTGCAGGGAGTACTTCACAAACCCAATGACCATTGAGTGTGGTCACAGTTTTTGCCATAGTTGCCTCAGCAGCAGCTGGCAGGAAGCTTCAACCCCTTTCTCCTGTCCAGAGTGCAGGACCGTCTCCCAGAGGAGAGATTTCCAAGCCAATGTGCGACTTGGGAAACTGGCAAACATTGCCCAAACCCTAAGGTCTCATTGTTTGCAGAATGCTGGTGTCCAGAGCAAGTGTGAGGCACACCAGGAAGTGCAGAAACTGTTCTGTGAGGATGACCAGAGCCCAATCTGCCTGTCCTGCTCTGAGGCTCAGAAGCATAAGGCTCATACAATCCATTGCATAGATGAGGCTGCTGAGAACTTCAGGGTAAGTAATATTCATCACTTCATCCCACAAGTACAATTTGACTTTTCACTGCAGTCTGCAGAGATTGTCCTAGGAAGTCATGTGGTGTTTCCCGTGCCAAGCACAGTGTTCAGAACACTGTCCCTGAATTGCACTCTACTGTGTCCTCTAGCTCTGACTTTTTACTAATGGACTGAGATCAACAGAAAGTTTTCCTTAATGTTCAAGTACTTCCTCTAATTTAGTTTGAAATATCTCTCCTTGTCTTATGGAAGAGCCTTTAGTCTTTTTAGCAAAGGGAGTCAGGGAATCTGACATTGTTAGGGCCATCTTCATCTGTCAGGATCATTGGAATCCTTTTATTCTTCATCTGCTAGAGAAGAGGGATGAGACAATGGAGCGACTTTTGTTCTTTGTACTTGACACTTGGAAGTTCCCTCCTTCTGGAGGTAGACAGCAAAAAGGAAAGATGGTCTTTCCAGTCATGCTTAGACATTGAACTGCCCTTCCTCCCTTTTCTCATTCACAGAAATCTGGTCTCATGCACTCTCATGAGGCTTAAATGTAAGTCTGGAAGGTGAGGGGCTTCTGGGTCCTTTACTTTGTTCCTATGGGTGATTCTTATGCCTGCAAACAGTCTGTGTTCACTGAATTAGCAAAGACATTTGGAAAGATGACTGGCAGTGTCATAGGGAGCCCAGAAAATTAGAGCTGAAAGTAAGGAAAAAACAGTTTACTGCTGATCTGTGTTATTAAAGGAATTAATACTTTACCTAGCTACCATCTGGAAGAGCCCTGAGAGATGTTCTAGTCCAGTTGACTTCACTCTTTTTAGGAAACTGAGGCTTAGTTAGATTAAGTTATATCCACAGAGTCACATGTCTAGACAGAGGCAAAGGAGGAATTAGAATTTCTTATTTCTAAGTCATATTTCTCTGTCTCTGTCCCTCTCTGTGTCTTTGCCTCTGTCTTTGTCTCTCTCCCCCACTTCGCTTACCAGAGAGATGATTGTGGCCTAAAGATACATATATGATGCTGTCTGTAGGAATTGTTTTTCTCTGAGACATGAAGCCCAAGATGTGTACAGGATAAGTTGAGTATGGAACCATATTCCAGTGGAATGAAATATTTATTTTTCATATATAAGATTGGGGGGGGTGGATATGAGGAGTGTGGGAGAGGCAGGTAGTGAACTACATAGCCTCTAAGGATCCTTCTAGCATGCATTTGTTCTTACCATCCAAAGAGGGGGAAAATGTAGTAATGACAGAATTCTTTTTAAATTTTTTGTAATATTTTCAAAACATATGCATAGATAATTTTCATTTATTTACCGTTGCCAAACCTTGTGTACTAATTTTTCTTTTCCATTACTTCCCCCTCACCTCCCCTAAAGAGCAATTAATCCAATATATATTAAACATGTGCAATTCTTCTATATATATATTTCCACAATTATCATGCTGCACAAGAAAAATCCGACCATAAAGAAAAAAAATGAGAAAGAAAACAAAATGCAAGCAAACAACAGCAAAAAGAGTAAAAAATACTATGTTGTGATCCACATTCAGTCTACTCTGTCCTCTCTGGGGATGCAGATAGCTAGATGAAAGAGTTCTAATTCAGAGTTGGTATATATTGATAATGAAGTCTTTCGAATTTAAAGAAGTCATTTTCATTGAGAAGTTATCCCTGCCCCAACTTGTATCATCTCTCTCCATCTCTGTCTCTGTCTCTCTTATGTTTTAAAAAAAAATTATTATAGAAGAAACTCCAAAAGACTGCGACAGATTTGTGGAGGAAAAATCAGGATGTTGTACAACAGATGGCTAATGAGAAGATGAAATTGGCCCTATTGGAGGCAAGTATTTATTTTTTGATGTCTCAGAAATTAACATATATTATCTGCTGTTCTGTCTTAGAGCATCCTTCCCAGATAGATAGGGGACAGTACTCTCCAATGAGTTTTACAAATGAAGATGTTAAGGGGCATAGTGGCTAACTCTTTGGCCTAAAGATTTGTAGCTGATCAGTGATACAATGGGCAATCATAATCAAGTCTTCAGATTCCAAAATCAAATAACTCTTAAACTAGAGCTGACTGAGGGTAATATAGAAATGAATGTAATGTTTTTTAGGAGGAAATGGGAGAACTGTGATTAGAGCACAAAGCATAGTGCAATGGGAATATTGTAGAAAGTGCTCCCACTGTCCACATCTGACATTGGCCTCAGAAATGAACAAAATCAAAATTCAATTGGGAAATAAAAAGCTTGTCACACACCCATTGCCACAATGTAATATCATTTTCTGTATTTCAATCATCTCATTGATTTCATTACAGGAGCAGCTGAAGACTCAAAAAGAAACTATTTCTTCCGAATTCCAGAAAGTACAAAGGTTCCTGGAGGAGAAGAAAGAGGAGTATCTTGCAATGGTGAAGAGGCAGGGAAAGGACAATGTGAAAGGACTGAAGAGGAAAATAAGGGAACTATCCCATAAGAGTCAGGAATTAAGGAAGAGGAGCAGAGAGTCATTGGATGCTTGTAGGAAACCAGATGTGGATTTCCTCCAGGTAAGGCTATGGGAGAAAAAAAAAAAAGAACATAAAAGCAAAAGCCAAGAGCTTACCAGTATGCCCTCCATTTCTTAAAAATCCACTAATTCTTATGTAAAGAGTAGATTAATCTGTTAAGGATCTTTTCGATCTCCAACTCTGATCCCCAAACTCCTAAGGACCTGCTCTACAAGTTCAGAAAGCACATGATTTTTTAAATGATGCAATTGAACAAATTCTTTGCATCGATTTTACATTTATTGTGCATTTTTTGTCTTTGTGAACATGTAACACCCTTAGAGCTAGATGTATACTGATTACTATGCCAGATATCAAAAATACATATCACCTTCCTTGAAAATAACCATACATGCATGAATTATGTACAAATATGTAAAGGATTTAAGACTTCTTTAACATCTTAAAACTTTTTATTTCTATTTTCTTGTTCTTTCTGAGATTTGGATCCCTCCGCCTGATACCGAGTCCCCAGTTGTTCTTTCCAGTACTTGTAACATTACCATTTAGGTTACCACTCTTGCCCCATCCCTCACAAGTTTGTTACATAAAGCAACGTATTTCATTCTCTCCAATGCATCAAGATCCCACTGTCCATGTAGCTCAGTGACCTCTTCTCCTTTGAGGTTCTTTCTAACTAATTTACTTCTGTAACTGGGGAGCATGCATTGTAGTGGGGAGAAAGTATAGAGATCATTACAAATGGGAAGGCCATGGAAAAAGGTGAAGAGTTCCTGAGTTAAGGTAGTAGATGTGTGGGAAGAGAGAGGGAGATGTATGCAAGCAAGACATGTTGCAGACTTTCTTCTCTCCTCTGTAGGTTTCACTGAGGCAACAAAAAAGTGATCCATTCCAAAGTCTCATTTTCCTATTTTAAAAACATCCTTGTTCTAAACATATATCATTTTTTTTCTCCTTAGGATGTGAAAAGAGTATTAGTCAGGTAAGTTTCTATTCTTACTTCATTTGGAAAGTTCTAAAGAAATTTGAGCCAAGGAACCTTGACTGACTAAAGGAATGAGAAGTGTGCAAGATTCTTATGAAAACTAGAGGTTTAAATTTGGTGTTTCTTTTCTACAGGAATAAATCTCTGCTCCAGATGGAAATAAACACATTTCCCATAAACATGCTTATTTGTCCCATCCCTGGAATTATGGAAATGCTTTTAAAATGTAAAGGTGAGTGAAAAGATCAGTGACAGAGAGACTACACATCTCCAAGCCTTTCTCAATTTTTCTTTGAGCCAGAATCCATTTGACAGAAGCTTAGAATTTTGAGGTTGGAAAGAACATAACACTGGGGCCATCTATTTCTCTTTTGCCTGATTCTGCAAAATATTTGACTTTGAAATTATTCAGTGAAGAGGACCCTGTTTATTCCAAAATACAATTTTCTTTCTTTTTTTTAATTGGTCTTGTCACCAAAAAATTTTCCTCAAATCAAGGCCAAATCTCACATTTTATAATTACTAATGAATTCTCCTTGATGTAGTATCAGAGGTTCAGGAGAGAAATTTAAGGTTTCTTTTGCACCAAAACCACTGATGTGCTTGAAGACAGCTGCCATGGTACCTCTTAAGTCATCTATTCTTTTAAACACTCATGCCCCTTCCCTTCACATCATGTTGAAGGTTTATGGGGAAGACATTTCAGGACATGTTTAAAAACTGTTTCAGGAATATTTAGGTTGAGATGCCAGTGGCATTCGTGGGAAGATTTATTCTGGAAGTAGCTGAATATGCATGTCTAGACCTCAGCAGAGACATGTTTGGAAAACCATCTACATAAAAGTTAAATCCCTGAGAATGAATAAGGTTGTTAAGGAAGACAGAGACTCACAGCCATGTCATTATTCTCTAGACTAAGACAGAAGGAATAAATCAGATGAAAGATTTTCCATAGAAAAAAACTCAGAGGAGAAAAGAAGAGAGAAACACAGAACAGAGATGTAAAAATAGGGAGATAGAAACATAGAGATAAAAAAAGAGATGAGAGATAGAGAAACCAAAAATATAGGGAAGGAGAATGGAGGGAAGTGCAAAGAGAAATAAAAAAGAGAGCTATAGGAGATTCCCCTTTTGTTTTTCCTGGTGCTATTTAGTCAGTAGTCTTCATCTCCCTCCTGTGTGGGTTTTTATACATTCCCCAGAAGAGCTAGCATACCATAACACACATTTCACATCTAGAATCATGAATATACTCTCTAAGCCCTTGGCATTGCTTTTCCATTTGTTGTGTCAGAGTCTGTAAAAGTAAATCAGAAAGAACCAGATTTTCCAAATAAATATGTAATTTATATCTCCCATCTTCCTGACAACCAAAGAACATTCTGCTCTTCATATCATGGATGTATCATATGCCTATACAGCATTTTTTTTTACATATTACTGTGATACTTTGATGACTACTTCATAATGTGCATACCTTATCCCATCCCCTGTAATACAAAATAAATCTTTGAAAATAACATTCCTTGAACCCAAACTTCTTCTCCCCACAGTGGACATCTCTCTGGATCGTGACACAGCCAATCCAGGTCTCATCATCTCTGAAGATCTGAAAAGTATGAGATACGGAGGTGCACAAGTAGAAATGCCCAACAATACAGGGAAATTCAGTGATTTTGCTCAAGTTTTTGGTACTCAGTCCTTCATTTCAAGCAGACACTACTGGGCGGTGAAGGTGCCACCTAATACTGGATGGTGTGTTGGAATCTCCAAAGGTCTCCTTGAAGACTTTTATATGCTTATGGCTATACAGAGTGACAGTGGCTGCCATCTTTATGCAGTAGGGAAGCATCAACTTTCTTCTGAAACTCATATGAAATACTGCCAGAACTACGTGCCCAACCTAATGGTGGGTATTTTCCTTGATTATGAACGTGGAGAGGTATCATTTTATAATGTTAAAGAAAGCTCTCCCATTTTTACTTTCTCAACTGCTTCTTTCTCAGGACCCTTCCAGCCTTTCTTCTGTCTTTCTAAGAAAGTCCTGACGAATGATTGTTTTCTCACCATCTGTCCCTAACCGAGAGAGATCAAGGAATATGTACTCATCCTCCAAAGAAATTCTAGGCACTGTATTCCACAATTCTTGCGTGTCATAATATTTTAAAACCAAGAGTATCTTCAGAGAATACACATCATCATCATTTAATCTCACTCCTAACAACAGAACTCTAGAGAGGTCAAATGACTTGTCCACTCTAATCATGATTCTCAAACCTACCTCCCTCCCCCAAACCAAGTACATTATACACTCTGTGTAGTTGTATCTACTTATCTTTATATCTTTTCCCTCTGACCTTAGGATAATGTAAACTACATAATAGCAAAGACTATTTCCTGTTTTAATTTTCACTACAAGTAGTTCCTAATGTTTCTTAATAAAAGGTACTTAATAATATTGTTTGACTTGAATTGATTGTGTTTTATTATTCATGCGATCATCAGAAGAAAGATGCTAAATTGGTAGGAAACAGATTCATTAAGATTAAATCTCTCACATAAAATGGAAGGAAACTAAGACTCAGAGAGGTTAAGAGACTTGACTGAAGTCTCTTAGGTGGAGAGGGAGTGGCTGAGCTGGAGTTTAAAACTAGTTCCCTGATAGCAAAACAAGCAAGCTATCTATAACCCCACACTGCTGGCAGAAGTATGACAAAGAACGCTGGTCCTTGGAAACTTGGTTCATTGCTTTTACTTTGCCATTATAAAGACACTATTGTAGGAATAGAACTTGGTCGAATTTGACCATCCAAGGATCAGATGAGTAAAAATCTTCAGAATATGCATTGCTGTTCTGATATAGGGAGGGGTTCTCTCATTGAAGTTAAAGCTATAAGATCTTCTTTGGTGTCAAGGATCTACTTTCCCACAGACAATATAGACTTTCTCAGTTGTTTAGGAAACTTAGAAAATTTTTGACTACAGTTCTGGGGCTGCTGCCCAGATCTTTGAGTTTTTGAAACTCAGGAGGATCTAATCTTGTTTCAGCTTTAAATCTGCTTCACCATACAATAAAAAGAACAATGAGTTGCTCTTTGTGCCATTTTCAGTTTCATGACTCCCATTTTCTTTGCAGTTTGATTCAGGAGATCATGGGGTAGGGATGGGATGTCCCCCTGAGTACCCATTTGTGCCTTGTAGTAAGAGCACATACAAGAGATAAATATTTCTTTGCATTAAGTCTGAAAAGAAAGTGCCTGTGTGAGATCTTTTTCATTTCAAGAGATATTAGTGTTTGGGAGCACTGGAAGATTTCTTAGAGAAGCCTGACAATGTGATTTCCAGCACAGATGGTAATAAGCAATATTCTAGATAAATTAAGCTTGGATAGTGGCTCATTACTTGGGATCTAAGTACTTTTAAAAATATCTTGATGATTTTATTTCATTGTTATTTGTCTCCTTTGTAATTTTATGTTGTTGTTTCATTTTACGCATTAAAAAATTCCGAGAAGGGACCAAGGTGATTGCCTAACTGCAATATTCTAGACAAATTAAGCTTGGATAGTGGCTAATTACTGGGTATCCATGTACTTTTAAAAATGATTACTATCCTCAGATGAGTACATAGTTGAAATTAAATAACACCAACCAGTAGTGGACTCATTCAGCATATTTTACTAACTTAAATTATTTAAAAAAATTAATGATAGCTTTTAAATTTCAAAACACAGGCAAAAATAGTTTTCAACATTCATGTTTCCAAAACCCTGTGTTCCAAGTTTTTCTCTCTCCCTTCTCATCATCCCCTCTCTTAGACAGCAAGTAATCCATATACTAAACATGTACAATCAGTTATTTTGGAGGTTAGAATAATCTACAATGTAACAAAGAGTAACTTCTTATTTCCAAAACTTAAGTCTTTGGGCTTCTCAAATACAAGGTTACTATTACTACTGCTATAAATGGTATGTGTGCTCTCTTAAACTGATCCCTTAATTGTTCTATTCTCTATCTGGCTACTGGACCCAGATGACTCTGGAGGAGAAAGTGAGGCAGATGACCTTGCACAGCTCTCTCTTACTTAAATCCAATTCACTTGCACAACATGTCCTTCCTTCCCTCTTTTTATCCTTCTCCTCCTTCCCTCCTTCCCTCCCCTCTTTCCCTTCTTCTCTCCTTCCATTTTCCTTCTAACTGGTAGGGTATCATACTCTTTAAGATACCCTTAACAGCATTTTTTTTCATTTCTTTTCTTTCTTTCTTTTCTTTTCTTTTCTTTTCTTTTTTTTTGGAGGCAAATTGGGGTTAAGCGATTTGCCCAGGGTCACAGAGCTAGGAAGTGTTAAGTATCTGAGACCAAATTTGAACTCAGGTCCTCCTGACTTCAGGGTTACTGCTCTATCCACTGCACCACCTAGCTGCCCCATTTTTTCCATTTCTTTTGCACATCTGAACCCTCTGAAAATATATTGGGGTTTACTGGCTAGGTTTCTTAAGGAGCATGCCTTAAAGTAAAAGGCATCTGATTCTCACTGATTGGCCACAAATAGGCCAGGGCCAAGCCCCATTTGGTGATTGTGTGATTCCTAATTAACTCATATTGAATGTAATCAATTATTTCTGCTTTGACTAGAAATCCTCAGGATCTTCCTCTCCCAGATTGATTTATTCAGATTTTTTTTTGGGTGGGGAACTAAATGAAAGAGGAGATGCTTTGCCTCAATTGCTTCCAAATTAGTTAAACTGAGACCTGTTGAAGACCTTAGCTTAAAAAGGCCAAGGTCTCATTTCATTCAGGACCATCTCCAGTCATCTTGATATAAATCTTGATACTGGACCCAGATGGCTCTGGAGGGGAAAGTGAGGCAGCTGACCTAACACAGCTCTCTCTCACTTAAATACAATTGCATGTCATGGCATCATCTCCCTGATGCCATGGTCCTCTTTCAGAATGAAGGACAAAACAACTTTCTGGAGACAATTCTTTTAATTAATTCCTTATAAGACACTGTAATATGTGCTACTCCTAAATCTCCTTTTACTTTTTTGTCCATTAATAAAATTGGATGAAATGAATGAAGGGGAAAGCAGTGAATGTTGGAGGGGAGGTAGAAAAATTGGGGTATGAATTCACTGCTGGTGGAACTGTGAACTACTCCAATCATTTTGAAGAACAATCTGGAATTATGCCTAAAGAGTTATAAAACCAGGTAAATGTTTTGAACCAGCAATACCATTACAACTGTTAATTAGAAGAAAAGATGATTAGAGAAAAAGGAAAAGAATCCTTATATTCTAAAATATTTATAGCAGTTCTTTGTGAAGGCATAGAATTGAAAACTGCAGAAATATCCATTGGGGAATAGGTGAACAGGTTGTAGTGTGTGATTGTGATGGAATACTGCTATGTTATAAGAAATTATAAACTCATAAATTGGGAAATCATCTTTACATTTAAAGGTTCTGATAAAGGCCTCATTTCTAAAATATATAGAGAATTGACTCATTTATAAGAATTCAAGCCACTCTCCAATCGATAAATGGTCAAAGCATATGAACAGACATTTTTCAGATGATGAAATTAAAACTATTTCTAGTCATATGAAAAGGTGCTCCAAATCGCTATTAATCAGAGAAATGCAAATTAAGACAACTCTGAGATACCACTACATACCTGTCAGATTGGCTAAGATGACAGAAAATGGTAACGATGAATGCTGGAGGGAATGGGGGAAAACTGGGACACTAATACATTGTTGGTGAAACTGTGAACAGATAAAACCATTCTGGAGAGCAATTTGAAACTATGCTCAAAAGGTTATCAAACTGTGCATACCTTTTGACCCTGCAGGGTTTCTACTGGGCTTATGTCCCAAAGAGATCTTAAAGGAAGGAAAGGGACCCACATGTGCAAAATTGTTTGTGGCAGCCCTTTTTGTAGTGGCTAGAAACTGGAAACTGAGTGGATGCCTATCAATTGGAGAATGGCTGGATAATTTATGGTATATAAATATCATGAAATATTATTGTTCTGTAAACAACCAGCAGGATGATTTCAGAGAGGCCTGTAGAGGCTTGCATGAACTGATGCTAAGTGAAATGAGCAGAACCAGGAGATCATTGTACATAGCAACAAGAAGATTATATGATGATCAATTCTGATGGACATAGTTCTCTTCAACAATGAGATGTTTCAAACTAGTTACAAATGTTTAGTGATGAAGAAAGCTATATACACCCAGAGAGAGGCCTGTGGGATCTGAGTGTGGACCACAACATAGCATTTTCACGCTCTCTGTTGATGTTTGCTTGCATTTTGTTTTCCTTCTCAGGTTTTTTTCCTTGTAGATCCAATTTTTCTTATACAGCAAGATAATTACATAAATATGTATACATATAAAAAAAGAGAAATCACTTTCCTTAGAGAAATGCAAGTTCAAATAGCTCTAAAAACACACCTCACACCTACCAGATTGACCAAAAAGACAAAAGAGAAAGTGACAAATAGTGGGGAGGGGATGGACAAAATGAAACCCTCAAGGAAGATGAAGTTGGGAACTGATTCACTTTTGTGAGAGCAGTTTGGAAGTAGGCCCAAAGTCCAAATATAGAAAATCACATTTGCCCTTCACCATCCTGGCTCTTCTCTCCCCCCCATCCCCAGATAATGAGCTTTTATCCCAGAAGTTGGAGTCTTATCAATATAATAGTAAAATCATTGAGTATTGTGTCTTCTGTACCTGTTAGAAACAAAACCCCAGACTCAATTTCAAAATCTGTAATGTTCTATTGGAAGACTGAGAGAGGCTGAAGAATTCAGTCTCCAATTCTCCTGAGAAGGGGCCACCCCTCCTAAGAAGGAGGTGCCTTGTAACAGAAGCCAGAGGAAAATTTTCCAGATTACTCCCCTCCCTGTACCTTCCCACTTAATCTTTAATTGACTAGAGGAATAGTTCCTGGGATGCCTAGGAACACCTTATTCCCCACCCCATTGTGTCTAGATTTGTGTTATTGCTCCCCTATGGACAGAAAAGATACTATTCCTGAGCCTTGTTAAACAAGAACAATAAAGAAAACACTTCTTTTGTGTGGAAAGTGTTTTGTAATTGTGTTCATATAGTTCCTGACTTTGTCTTAGCATGTAGATTCCCAAAAATAGAATAGCTGTTGAATTTTGTCAAATGCTTTTTCTGCATAAATTGAAACAATCATATTATTTCTGCTAGTTCAGTTATTGATATAATCAGTCATGCTAATAGTTTTCCTAATACTGAAGTATAAATCCTACTTAGTCATGGTATATTATGCTGGTGATAACTTGCTGTAATCTTTTCCCTAAAATTTTATTTAAAATTATTCTGTCAATATTCATTAGGGAAATTAGTTGATAAAATACCATAATTTATTCAGCCATTCTCTGATTGATGGGCATCCATTCAGTTTCCAGTTTCTTGACATTACAAAAAGGGCTGCCACAAACATTTCTGCACGCATGGGTCCCTTTCCCTTCTTTAAGATCTCTTTGGCACATAAGCCCAAGAGAAACATTGCTGGGTGAAAGGGCATGCACAGTTTGATAGCTTTTTGAGCACAGTTCCAGATTGCTCTCCAGAATGGTTGGATCCGTACACGTTTCCACCAACAATGTATCAATGTCCCAGTTTTCCCACATCCCCTCCAACATTCATCATTATCTTTTCCTGTCATCTTGCCAATCTGATAAGTGTGTAGCAGTATTTCAGTGTTGTCTTAATTTGCAATAGTGATTTGGAACACCTTTTCATATGACTAGAAATAGTTTAAATTTCTTTATCTGAAAATTGTCTGTTCATATCTTTTGACCATTAATCAATTGGAGAATGGCTTGTATTCTTATATATTTGAGTCAATTCTCTATGTATTTTAGAAATGAGGCCTTGATCAGAACCGCTGAATGTAAAAGTTTTCCCAGTTTATTGCTTCCCTTCTAATCTTGTCTGCATTAGTTTTGTTTGTACAAAAAATTTTTAACTTAATATAGTCAAAATTATCTATTTTGTGATTAATGATGATCTCTAGTTTTTCTTTGGTCACAAATTCCTTCCTTCCTCCTCCACAGATCTGAGAGGTAAACCATCCTACATTCTTCTAGTTTGTTTATATTATCATTCTTTATGTCTACATCATGAATCCATTTTGACCTTATCTTGGTATATTATGTTACTTGTGGGTCAATGCCTAGTTTCTTCCATACTAGTTTCCAATTTTCCCAGCAATTTTTGTCAAATAGTGAGTTTTTATCCCTAAAGCTGGGATCTTTGGGTTTATCAAACACTATATTACTATAGTCATTGACAATTTTGTCCTGTGAAACTAACCCATTTCACTGATCAAGTACTCTGTTTCTTAGCCAGAACCAAATGGTTTTGATAACCGCTGCTTTATAATATAGTTTTACATCTGGTACAGGTAGGCCACATTCATTTGCTTTTTTTTTTTTTAATTTTTCATTAATTCTCTTGAAATTCTTGATTTTCTGTTTTTCCATATGAATTTTGTTGTTATTTTTTCTAGGTCAGTAAAATAATTTCTAGGGAGTTTGGTATAGTTATAGATTAGTTTAGGTAGTATTGTCTTCTTTATTATATTAGCTCAACCTATCCAAGAGCACTTAATATTTTTTCAGTTGTTTAGATCTGACTTGATTTGTGTGGAGAGTGTTTTGTAGTTTTGCTCATATAGATCCTATATTTTTCTTGGCAGATATATTCCCAAATATTTTATACTATTGACATTTATTTTAAATGGAATTTCTCTTTGTATCTCTTGCTGTTGGATTTTGTTAGTATGTATAAAAATGCTGATGATTTTTGTGGATTTATTTAGTATCCTGCAACTTTGCTAAAGTTATGGATTAATTCTAATAGTTTTTTAGTTGATTCTCTAGGGTTCTTTAAGTAGACCATCATATCATCTGCAAAGACTGATAATTTGGTTTCCTCATGACCTACTCTAATTCCTTTAATCTCTTTTTTCTTGTCTTATTGCCAAAGCTAGCTTTTCTAATACTGTATTGAATAGTAATAGTGATAGTGGGCAATCTTGTTTCTCTTCTCCCCTATATTTGAGAAAACTCTACTACTTTCTTTAGACCTGTCAATTAAGCCTTCTTACCTTCCTACAAGACTAAAGCAAGTAGTTTCTGAGTTTGAAAAACCAAACTATTTTTAATGTAGCTTAAAACTCACTTTATCCAGTCAGTCATGTTAGAACTTGGAATGATTTGCTATGTGGCAAAGAATGAATTCTAATGCCCAAATCTTAAGTTTTTAAATTTACTAAAAACAAGGCAACTATCATTGCTGTTATAAATTGTATATTTGCTCCCTTCCACTGATCTACCTTTCTATAAACAGATCTGATAATTACAACCAAATCATAAAATTTGAGGTCTGCTACTGCTAAACCTCCTTTTATTTTTGTTTTTCATTAATAAGATCATATGAAATGAATGAAGGAGAAAGCAATAAATGTTGTAGAGGATGTGGGACAAAAATTTCCTATTGGTAGGCCTGTGAAATAAGTCGACAATTTTGAAAAGCAATTTGAAATTTTGCTCAAAGAGTTATAAAACAGTTTCTACCCTCACCCAGCAATAGTACTAATAACTCTATCGGTTAAATGAAAAGATAATAAGAGAAAAAGAAAAAGAATCTCTATATTCTAAAAAACTTTTAGCAGCTCTTTGTTGGTGCCATAAGACTGGAAAATGTAAAGAAGTTCATCATTTGGGGAATAGCTGAAAAGGTTGTAGTGTGTGATTATGATGAAATAGTACTACATTATAATAAACAATAAGCTCAATGATCTCAGCAAAACATAGAAAGACTTCCATGAAACAAGGATGCATGAAATGAGGAGAACCAAAAGGAGACTATATAAAGTAACAAAAATATTGATTTAAGAAAAAACTTTTAGTGACTTTTTGACAATTATACATTCCCAAGTTAACTGCAAAGGATATATGAAAGAATATGTCATCTTCACACGGATAAAGAAATTTCCTTTCATCCTAAAGCTTTTTCTCTCTCACTCTATTATTTAGCTATTATTGAAACTTACTTCAGCCCTTTTTACACAAGATACCTCTCTACCCTTTGCAATACTGACTGCATATTCCGCTTATCTTACATATCAAGACTTTTTGCTTCCTTGTGCTACTTCCAATTTTTCCCTCAACTTCTATCACTTAGGAACCACTCCCTTTTGAAGTTCATCAAAAGTGGACATGTATACACCTAATATTGCCTGCATCTTCCTCTTAAACCAAAATCTTGATAAGTACTATCTACAAACGTATAGGTTACTTCTTCTTATATTTTTTCTCTTCTGCTTCAGTATGAGTATTCTTGCAGAATCTTCAGCTCAGAGTTGACATGCTTCTCAGGGAATTTCTCTCAGGAACTCTTCACTTACAATCCATTATCTTCCATTCTAGTTCAATTACAACCATGCTTAATCATGTACTATGCATATATTTATGAATTCTGAAACCCCATTATCCAAGCATATTTTATTGCCTTTCCATCTCTTCCTCTGCTTTCTCTTCACAAACCTTACTTTTTGTCCACACCATGACAACTAATTCCTCAGTCTTCCATCCTCTCATAGGCCTTTACTGTGGCTATATTAGGCACTGCCTACTCTTTTCCCCATTTGAACAAGTTGGTCAACCAACCACACTTCACTGTGCTTTTCTCTTGAGTTCTTTTTCCTTTCATCATATTGATGATTGTTCTGCCAAGCCTGAGTCTTTGATCGCTGCCAGCAACTGCTAATTTCACTCCTTTTACCCTTGCTGCCAAAATGAAGGTAGGAAAAAAACCATACAACCATTCTGAATGGGTCCATTCCAAATTTATGTCACTCAACTCAAATGGGCCCTCACTGCAGCTGAGCAATCCTTGTATACTTCACATATTAATTTACTATCCTATTCTTTATTCCTCCTTAGTCCTCCCCTAACTCCCCATTTCTGAGCTTGTCTTGCCTTTTCCATTGATCTTTCTATTCTTCAACCTATGCCAACCTTTACCAATACTGCTCTTTTATAATATAATGAGTTCTGAGAGACTATTCTTTAATTCTTATTTATTTTACTCACTTGCTTTGAATTTCTAGATTTTTTTGTTTCTTCAAATGATTTCTTTTTATAATTAGTCTCTGTAAAGGAGGTCTTTGGTAAATCCAGGATATCATTAAAAAATACAAATTAATTTTTGTAGTACTGACTTCTTATTATACTGGCAAGGCATGGTCATGATCTCTAAATCTTTCTCAAGCTGTTTAAGTTTCTTTATTTCTTTAAGGCACACTTTAAAACTCAAACTACAAATCTTTTCTTTGCTTCAAGAGGTTGATTCCCATGTATGCATTTTTCTAGTAATTCGGAATGCAATTGTTTTTCTATTCTTACCTCTTGTCTTTTGTTAGTACTAAAATACAGAAATTCTGTTGATTTTTGAGCATTCGTTTTGTAGCCTGTAACTCTGATGAAGATTTTGATTGCCTCAATTAATATCTTTGTTGATTGCCTAGATCTTTCCAAGGAAACTATCATATAATCAATAAAAAGGAAAACTTTTATATGCTCTTTACCTGTCTTTATTCCCGAATTCTTTTCTCTAGTTTTATTGTTATCACTTGCATTTTCAGAAAGATTTTAAATAAGGAAAGTGAGCAACCTTGCTTTACTTCCATATTTACCAGAAAAGCTTCTAGTGTAATTCTTATTGAATGTTAT
>JAJPUD010004724.1:114830-178276 GCA_023553655.1 Myrmecobius fasciatus | reverse complement strand
TTTTTTTCATCGTGGCTTTCAGGGAGTCCGATAATCCTTAAATTGTCTCTCCTGGATCTGTTTTCCAAGTCAGTTGTTTTTCCTAGGAGATATTTCATATTTTCTTCTATTTTTTCATTTTTTTGTTTTTGTTTAACTGATTCTTGAAGTCTTATTGAGTCATTTACTTCTATTTGTTCAATTTTAATTTTTAAAGTATTATTTCCTTCAGTTATCTTTTTTAGCTCCTTTTGTAGCTGGCCAATTGAGTTTCTTGATTCAATGCATTCTTTTTCCATTTTGCCAGATTTATTTTTCAGTGAATTGTTGTCTTTTTCCAATTCACCAATTTTGTTTTTCAGTGAATTGTTGTCTTTTTCCAATTCACCAATTTTGTTTTTCAATGAACTGTTTTCTTTTTCCAATTCACCAGTCCTATTTTCCAGTTTTTGATATTTCTGTTGCCCTGATCTCAATTTATTTCCCCATTCTTCTTCTAGCTCTCTTTTGAGATTCTTAATGCAATCATCCAGGTAAGCCTTCTGAAAGGGAGACCAACTTAAGTCTGCCTTTGTGGCTTCATCTGGGATTGTTTTCATAATGTCAGGATCTGGGGACTGTTCTATTTTTTCTCCGTAAAAACTTTCTATGGTGAGAGCTCTCTTCTGCTTCTTGCTCATGGTTTTAAGTTGGGATATTGGTCAAAAACAGAGAAAACGGCAACGATTTGTATTTGCCCTGGGGCAGTTTGCCGAGTTGACTTTCGGTCTGAGGCTGGTGGGGCTAGATTCGCACTAGGACCACGTTTTCAGCTGCTCTTGATCCACCCTTTACCAAAGGCAGATCTGTCAAAGCACCTGCCCTCAAGCAGAGCAAAGTGGCCCAGGTGTCTCCCAGGGGCTTCTGGGTGCCTTAAATCCGCCCCTCTATCGCAGCCCTGACTTCTGCCCTGGCTGGAGTCTGATCGTGACCAGCGGCCGATTTCCCCTGAGGCTAACCTTCTCCGGAGTTCTTTCAAGGTAGATTTTTGTTAAAAGTGCATTGTAGTCCAAATGTTTGGCGGAGCCTTCACTCACAAACCAGTTGGAAGGCTCACTTTGTCTGGGTTTGAGGGAAGGTCCCAAAGGAGTTCACAGAGAAAGCTGTCTGCAGTTCGCCATCTTGGCTCCGCCCCGTGGCTAGCATTTTCATCATGAGCTCTTTGAAGCTATCCTGGATCATTATTATGACTAGAGTAGCTAAGTCTTTTAACAGTTGATCATTTAATCATTGTTACATTATTGCTGTTGCTGTGTTCTTCTGATTCTACTCACTTGACTTTGTATCAGTTTATATATCTTTCCATGTTTTTCTAAAAGCATTTCCTTTATTTTTTATAACACAATAGTTTTCCATTACAATCATACATCACAATCACCACTTGTTCAGCCATTACCCAGTTGATGGACATGCCCTCAATTTACAATTCTTTTCTCCCACAGAAAGAGCTGCTATAAATATTTTTATATTTATAGGCCTTTTTCCCTTTTCTTTGGGATCCAGACCTAGTAGTGATATTGCCAAATCAAAGGGTATGCACACTTTTATAACCCTTTGGGCATAGCTCCAAATAGTTCTCTAGAATGGTTGAACTAGTTCAGAATTTCACCATTAGCATATTAATATCCCTATTTTTTCACATCCTCTCTAGCTTTTGTATTTTCCTTTCCTGTCACATTAACCAATCTGATAGGTGTGAGGTAGTACCTCAGGATTGTTTTAATTTGCATGTCTCTGATTATTAGTCATTTAAAGCCTTTTTTTCCCCAGCATTATTATTGTTGCTTTGATTTCTCCCTCTGAAAATTGCCTGTTCTTATCCTTTCATGAATTATCAATTGATGAATGGCTCTTATTTTTATTAATTTGGTTTGGTTCTTTATATGTTTGAACAATGATTCCTTTATCAAAGAAATTTGTTGTAAAAATTACCCCCCATTTCCTGTTTTCCTTCTAATTTTGGCTGTATTGGTTATGTTTGTCCCTTATTTTTAATTTCACGAAATCAAAATTATCCATTTTACAACCTGTGATCCTCTCTATCATTTGTTTAGTCATAAACTTCCCTTATCTAAATATCTGACAAGTAAAATTTTCCATACTCACCTAATTTGCTTGTGATGTTACCTATATATCTAAATTACGTACTTTTTGAGCTTATGTTGGTACACGATGTGAATTGTTGGTCAATACCTTGTTTCTCCCAAATTGTTTTTTCATTTTCCCAGCATTTTTTGTCATTTTTTAATCTTACTCCAAAAGCCTGGGTCTTTGGGTTTATTGAACACCATTTTACCATGATTATTTCCTACTGTATATTGTCTTCCAAATCTATTTCATTAAACCACCACTTATTTTTTGTCAGTCCTTTTTTTATTTATTTTAATGATTACCACTTTGTAATGTAATTTGTTTCCCTTTTTGATTTCCCTTGTTTCCCTTATTGATTCACTTGATTCGTGACCTTTGCTCTTGCCAGTATATTTTGTTATTCTGTCTAGCATTATAATATTTTGTAAAATTTCATTTGTATGCCACTGAATAAGTAAATTAATTTAGGTGGAGTTGTCATTTTTATTATATTGACCACATCTCCTCATGAACAATTCATATTTCTCTAGTTATTTAGATCTACTTTTATTTGTGTTAAAAGTGTTTTTAATTGTTTTTATATATTTCTTGAATGTCTTAGCAGGTAGACTACTAAGTATTTTATATTGTCTATGTTTATTTTAAATTGCTTTATCTCTTCCTGCTAAATTTTGTTGATAATATATAGAAATGCTAATGATCTGTCTGGATTTCTTTTATAATCTGCAACTTTGCTAAAAGTTATTCATTTTTTTTCAACTACTATTTTAGTTGATTCTTTAGGCTTCTTTAAGTGTACCATTATATCCAATTTCATTAAATCTAAGTATAGAGGAAGATATAGTGGAGAATACAGTGTTAAGAAGATTGGATTGGGTAGAAGGAAAGGTTTTGAGGGGCTTTCACTATGGACAAGTAGTCCCTTTATACTTTTCTAATTATTTAACTATCTTACCACAGTGCCTTTTCCAAAAATATTCATCCTTCTTTAAATCTCCCGTGAGAACCTTACCTCATGGAGAGAGAAGGAGGTATATCAAAGAGGCATTAGGAAGACCTTAATAACAGATTGCATATTGAGAGGTGAAAAAGAGAAGAGTTGAGGGTGACACAGATTGTAAGTCCAGGAAACTGGAAGTATGGCAGAGCCTTTGACAGTAATTGGGAAGTTAAAATGAAGAAAATATTTTTTTTTTGAAATATAATGAGTTCACTTTTCATCATGCTAATTTTAAGATTTTTATGGGTCCTCTAGTTTAAGAGAGCCAATAGACAGTTGAAGATATGAGATTGAGATCAAGAGAGAGGGTAGTGTTGCTCAGTTGGATTTGAAATCATTGGTATAGAGAAGATCTTTGTCTTAGGAAGAGATCATCAAGTGAATGAAATAATATGGATGAAGAAGAGAAGAGAGTCTCCTGTTAATGGGCATAACATGGATGATAATCCCTTAAAAGAGACAGAAGCAGCAGTCAGTTAAGTGGCAGGAGAAACAGGGGAGATAATGTCAGGATATTTTCTGAGAGAGAAAAAGATGATAGTCTCAGAGACTGCCAAGAAGTCAAGAAGGATAAGGATTTTAAAATGGCCATTGGATTTGATAATTAAGAGACCTTGGAGAGAACAGTTTCAAATGATAAGGTAGGAGGCCAGACTATATAGAGTAAAGAGTAGAGGGAACACAAAGGAAATGCAGGCAGCAATTGAAGATAACCTTCTCAAGGATATTAGGCACAAGAGAATGGGGAGATATAGTAGGAGGAATGGACAGATGAAGTGAAGATGTTTTTGATCATGAAGGAGACATGGACATATGTGTATACAATACAGAAGCAGCCAATAGACAGACAGATTAAAAGTAAATTGGAGAGCAGGAATAATAGAGAGGAGCAGTTAACTGTGGGAGATGATGATGGAATGGGATTACTTATGCATTTGGAGGGATTGGCTTGGGTAGGCAAAGAGATACTTCATTATTTGAAGGAGGAGATGGTATTGGAAAGCATCTTAGTGACATGAAATTTTCTGTTAGATAAGGAGGGGAGAGTTTTTGGTTGTGAGCCTCAGTTTTTTCAATGAAATACGAGACAGTGTTCTCATCAGAAGTTTGAGAAGGGATGGGTATTTTTTGAAAAGGTACTCTAGTGAGTGGAAAAATGAATCAGGGGAGTTTGGAGAGTGCCTTTTGACGTTATGCAATATAAATTTATAGTAGGCCCAAGTATCTTGGTTTCATTCAATAACATGTAAGTAGAAATAAGAGCAGTGGTCTTTCCAGATTCTTTCTGAAGACCTTCTTGATGATTTTTGATCTCTCAAATAATTATTCTTTCTAGTAGTTCTGATACATTGATAACTGTCCAAGATAATAGGTTCATTTAAACAAACATAAAACTTCTGCTAAATACTTCTAACTTCAAATCGCGTATATACCTTTTAGAGGAGGGGAGAGATAAAAATTGTTGTAGACTGTAAGGTGATTAATGAAGGCTATTTAATATTTACTCAAACAAGTAAATATAAAATAAGTAATTTTGAGAGCAAAAGTATTAACAATTAAAGAATCAGAAAATATTTTCTGGGAGGATTATTTTGTTGTGTTTTGAAGATAAGGAGTGCATTGCAAATATAAGGGATCACTTTTGCAAATGCAAAAGTGGAATTTGGAATGCCATGGATTAGGAACTGCTTATAGGCCAGCTGCATGACAATAAAGAATGAATGTATGAAGCAATAATGCTTTGGTCAAATCATTTAATTTCCCTGGACCATGTTTTCTTTATATCTTAAAGTAGAGAGATGTACTAGTCTTTGAACTCTATTTTCTACTGAGCTGTTATCTTAAGATAAAATATTTGAAAAGGTGGGTATCAGCCATAGTATGGAGGTCTTTATCATTTAAAATTGAGAGTTTTAAATTTTATTCTAGATGCTATAGGGAGGCCCAGAAGATTTCTGAAGAGGAAGTGAAGCATGTGTAAAATGATCATATGATCAGAGCTATGTTTTAAGAGTATCAGTTTGGCAGCTGTGTATGGAGCTACTATTATAGCGCAGGTTAGAATAAGTGAAGTAGAGCAAAAATTGTGAATTGAAAAATTAAATAGGAAAGAAGTTGTGGGAGTAGAATTGATAAAACTTGGTGACTGATTGGATGTGGAATAATGAAAGAAAGAATAACTAGGGATAACTTTGAGATTGCAAATCTAGCTAACTGGAAGGCGGATGGTTCCGTCAAAAGAAAAAAAAGGTTACCAATTAACTTTACCTCTTTGTGCCTCAATTTTTGAATCTATGAGAAAAAGAACTATTTCCCAGTTGTCTAAGAATGTGAACATATAGTTTCAAGGGAAGAAACTAAATCCATGGATAGGTATATGAAAAAAAAGTGCTTCATGTCACTATTAATTAGAGAAGTGCATATTAAAATAATTCTGAGTAATTCCATTTCACAATCATCAAAGAGGCAATGATGGACAAAAAAATGGAAAATTATAAATATTAAAGAAGCTTTAGGAAAATAGATATTTTGATGTACTGTTATGAACCTGTGCATGAGTACAAACATTCGGGAAAGCATTTTGGAATTTTATCAAAAAAAAGTCACTTAATAATAAATACCTTTAGATCCACTTACCATTGTTAGGCATATATTCCAAAGAGAGCAAAGAAGGGAAAAGTCCTTTATATTAAAAAATCTTTTAGCAACAATTTCCCCAAAAATGGAAACTTAGGGAATGTCTGTTAATTGAGGAATAGCTGAATAAATTATGATATATGAATGTGATAAAGTTCTATTGAATTGTAAGAAAATAGCAATTAGATGAATTCCAAGAGATAAGTAAAGACCTAATAGACTAATTCAGAGTGAGGTATATGGAAGCAGAAGAAACATTTATACTGCAACATCAATATTTTCAAAATGAACAATTTTGAGAACTAAACTAGTGAAGAAGTAAACAAAACCAGAAGAACAATTTGTAGAGGAATACTACATAAAACAAGCAGGTTTGAGAGCTGTAAGGACTGTGATCAGTACAATGATCATTTATGGAGATAGAGGATTCATGAAGAAACATGCTTTCCCTGACAGAAAAGTGATGTATTTAGGGAGAAGGAGACATCTAAATATGTATGTATATTTATCTAGTTTGCTTGTCTATTCATATTTGTTAAAATTCTTTCTTTCTTTTTTTTTTCTTCAATGGGATAGATAGTTTGTTATTTTTTTAGAATAGATGTTAGCGGGGCAGCTAGGTGGCACAGTGGTTAGAGCACCAGCCCTGAAGTCAGGAGGACCTGAGTTCAAATCTGGTCTCAGACACTTCCTAGCTGTGTGACCCTGAGAAAGTCACTTAACCCCAATTGCCTCAGCAAAAAGCAAAAAAAAAAAAGAATAGATGTTAAGGAGTGCTACAGTCTGAAACATTGCATACATTTTCAGATGAAGTTATCATATTATTGTTTTAATTTGTTAAAAAGAGACATCTGATGAAATGAAAGTAATCTGTAAATATTTGTAATGTCAAACAAAACACATCAATAAAAGTTTTTAACAAAGAAAGAAAGCAAAGCCAGGAACCAAATTGATTAACATCTTTCATGCTAAAGTCAAGACTCTCTTGTTTGTAAATTGTAGCTAACCAATTTCTAATTAAAAAAAAATGACTATTTCCTAATAGATAGGTAACTACTTTTTTTTAGTAATTATTTTTTAAAATGCTATTATAAATATTTTTCTTTTCTATGAGGCTTTTTTTTCATATTTGATCAGCTTAAGGACTTTACATAGTGGAAGTATTTCTGGATGACAATTTAATGACTTTTCTAATATAAATCCAGATTGCTTTTCAGAATATTTAAACCAATTCATACCTCCAACAACAATGTATTAGTGTGTCTGTCTTCTTATTGCTCCTTAAATATTGATCATTTCCATCTTTTGTCATCATTTCCAGTCTACAAATATGAAGTAAACCCTGAAAATTGCTTTAAATATGTAATCCTTTTATTTGTTCTTATTATTTGATGTGGAACATTCTTTCACATGGTTTTTGGTTGCCTGAAATTATTCTTTTGAAAATGGTTCATCTCTTTTACCTTTTATCTGTTGAGAAATGTGCCACATTATACACATGTGAACTTGTATATATCTACTTTATGTCTTGTGCAACAGAATTTTCTAAGAAGTAATTGCTTCAACGTTCCCCCTGTCCTTTCCTCCTCCCCTCCCCACCTCCGCTCATCAAAAGTTTGCATTCTTCCACCCTTAGTTTTTCTTTATTTTTAAGGCAGCTAGGTGGCATAGTTGATAGAGTGCTGAGCTTAGAGTTGGGAAAGACTTAAGTATAAATATCCAGCTTTAGACTCTTACTAGCTGTGACCTTGGAAAGTCACTTAACTTCTGTTTGCCTCAGTTTCCTCAACTGCAAAATATGGATAATAATACTACCTATCTCCCAGGGCTGTTGTGAGGATCAAATGATGTAATAAGTATAGAATGCTTTAGCACAATGCCTGGCATGTAGAAAGTTCTATATAAATTATTATTATTATTATTATTATTATTATATTAAACATTTTAGCTTCATGTAATAGAAAATGTGTATTTTATCTTTTATAATCATCTGTTTCCTCTTTGGCTAAAACTTTTCTCCTTAACCATAATTATATTCTTCTCATTCTCAGAAATGTGTCATTTTTATATTTTTAATATAATAATTTAAACTATTATGTCATTTTTATATATAGGACCATTTATACCTTATTTTGTTATATAGTATAAAGTTTTTATCTAAACCTAATTTCTGGCAAACTACTTTCTAATTTTCTTAGTAGTTTTGGTCACATAAGGCATCCTTAGCCTAGTAGTTGGTATTTGAGGGTTTAAGGAACACTAAGCTATCAAGCTTGATTTTATCTCACCCACCCTGATGCATATAAATCATGAGTCTTATACCCCTATCTTATGCCTTCTCTCTTATTAGATTCATTAAAAATTTTAGAAAATCTTAACAGGTGGATGATACCTCAGGAATGATGCTTCAAGCCCTTACTTGAAGCCCGAATCTCCTCTATGGTATTCTCATGAAGTGATTGTGTAGCCTTTACTTACAAACATTCAATGACAGGATACTTTTTGTAGACCTTATCACAAAGCTCTTCCTTATGTTGAGATGAATTCTGTTCCTTTAGATTCTCACTTTTGGATCTTGTTTTTACTAGAGCATATATTTGAAGAAATCATCATTTTCCTTCCGTTTTTAAAGCAAATATCCATTATCTCTTTAATTTGTCATCAAATAGCACATTTTAAATTCTTTCATCCTGATCAACTTCTTAAGGACATATACTGTTTAATGATTTTTATAAAATGTGGAGCTCAGAAAGTAAGTGAAGAACATTTTTCAGTAAGTTTTAGCAATTTTAGGTAGCATGACTTGAATACATTTTAATGATAATGCTTTAAGGAGTGTTCTATCTCCTAATTTCTATTGTGACCTCTATATGAATGTAGCTACAGTATGATTTTTTCCCCCAATTTATTTATTAGATATTTCCCTCCAGTGCCAGGCTTCTGATCTGGCCCCATCCTGCTTCCAGCTGTTTGGAGACATGCCATTCCATCTGCTTCCCTCCACCTATTTCTAGCCTGACCTATCTAAAGGGAAAGGAAAGAAATGACATCCCATTAATTTCCCCTCACTACTAGACTCATGATCTGGACTCCTTAATCCCTCAAGAGGACTCTACTGTAATGCTGAACTTCTGTGATAAGCCCACCTGAACTCATTCCTGAAATACTAACAATCTCCCACCTATTCCTGTGATTCTGCGTACCCTATCCTCTCTCTCTCTCACTGCCTTCTGCCATAATCTGCAATCCAGCACCACTAATGTCTTTGCTGTTCCTTGAACAAGACACTCCCATCTATTGATTTCAGACATTTTTATTACCTATACTCTGTACTTAGAATTCTCTCCCTCCTGTCTCTACTTCCTGACTTTCCTTGAAGTCTTACCTTCTACATGAAAACTTTTCTAGTTCTCTTTGATCTTTGTGCCCTCCCTCTGTTGATTAACTACAATTTATCAATATATATGTGCACATATATAGCAATATATGTCATAATTGTATTTGTATACACACATATATATTTATATATTTGCATTTATTTGAATGTTGTCTTCATAGTTAAGACTGTGAGTTTCTTTAGAAAAAGAACTATCTTTTATCTTTCTTTGTATTCCCAGCACTTTGCACAGTGGGTAGCACATACAGAGTGGTGCTTAATAAATGTTTTTCAACTTAAATATTTTACCTTTGTTTAATTATCTTGTCCACTTGACCATTTCTACTTCCCAACTTCCTTGTCTGTGACATTGATACCACCATGGCTTTTGACACCAAACCTGTGTATCAATTTTTTTTTTACTTCCATTGTTTCCCTTTTATCAATTTTATTACCATGTCCTGTCACATCTACTTTGGAAAATATTCCAAAATATTTGTATATAATGTAGCTTGTAAATAGATAAAAATATATTGTATCTATTAATGCTATTTGCTTTTGGTTAGATCTTTTCCCCATTGTTCATATATATCTATCTCTGTCTACCTAAGCTATGCTAGAAAAATGATGCACAGTGAAGAAAAATCTTATTAAAAGGAAAAAAAAACCATGAAAAAGAAAAAAAAAGAGCAAGCAAGCAACAACTTTAAAAAGGTGAAAATAGTATACTTTGATCCATATTTAGTCTCCATTGTTCTCTCTCTGGATACAGATGGCATTTTCCATCCTAAGTCTATTGGAATTGCTTTGAATCACATAGTTGAAAAGAGCCACATCCATCACAGTTGATCATCACATAATCTTGTTGTTATTGTGTACAATGTTCTTTTGTTTCTGCTTACTTCACTCAGCATCGGTTCATGTAAGTCTTTCTAGGCTTTTCTGAAATGAGCCTCTTCATCATTTGATACAGAACAATAATATTCCATTATATTTATATGTCATTCAGCCATTCCTCAAATGATGTACATCCACTCAATTTCCAATAAGGAATTTGTATTCTTATACATACAGGAAAACTGGAAAGGGAGTTTGGTCCTTTGATGGCATGGTATAGAGATGGCCTGAATGGTGAAGAAATAGCTAGGCAATTCACCTCTCTAAACCGGGGGATTCAGGACAGACTTTAAAATTATGGTGATGAGGG
The DNA here is from genome assembly GCA_023553655.1 of Myrmecobius fasciatus. Taxonomy (NCBI): domain Eukaryota; kingdom Metazoa; phylum Chordata; class Mammalia; order Dasyuromorphia; family Myrmecobiidae; genus Myrmecobius; species Myrmecobius fasciatus. The sequence continues at coordinate 167,947 of JAJPUD010004724.1, read as the reverse complement.
GGTTCGAGAATGATCCCAAAGTACAAGTAGCCTGATAGGGAAATGATTGGGAAGTTTTGTGAGATCTGGTTTGGGGCAAGATGAGACTAAAGTCTTTCAGCAGTCAGTAAATAAACATTCATTTAGCCTTGATTTTATGCCTGGCAAAGTATTAAACGGTGAGGATTCAAAAAAGACAAAAGTACAGTTTTTGCTCTCTAGCAAGTCATGTTCTCATGGAGAAGAAAAAATACAAATAATTATAAATACAAGATACATATGAAATAGATGAAAGGAAATTTGAGAGGGAAGTCAGTAACAGTTTTGGGGGTGGGAGAGTGGATGAATTCAGAAAAACCTCCTGCTGAAGATGGGACAGGAACTGAATTTTAAAGGAAGCTAGTAAATCTAGGAGGTGGAACTAAAGAATGAGAGCATTCTGGGCATATGGGATAGTCAGTGAAAAGGAAGAGGCAGAACATGGAATACTTTTTGTGACAAACTGCAAAAAGGCCAAGGTTTCTGGAACATGGAATATATGGAAATGAGTAAAATATAAGAAAACTAGAAAGGTAGAAAGGGACCAGGCTATGAAGAGCTTTAAAAGTCAAATAGAGGGTTTTATATTTGATCCTTGAGTTCATGAGGAGCCACTGGAGTTTACTGAGTAAGGGAATGAAGTGGTAAGACTTGTGTTCTGGGTTATATGGCCAAGAAGATGGAAGATTTAGAGCTTTTCCTCTTGATGTTTCAGATATCTCCAAAATAGAAATTGTGAATAACAGATAAATCAATTTTACTTGTTTCCATGATTTAAGATAACCAAGAAATCTAATGAGGCAGCTATTTAGAGAATCGATAGCAGAGAAGACTAATCCCTAATTTCCAACACCCTTTCTCCCCCTGGCAAGATTGTCCAAACTAACTGAGTCCTTGCAACAGAAGTTCCACTCCCCCCAAAAAAATAAATGAAAATAAGGAAGTATATTCTGCCTAGGACAGGAATAACTGTGGCAGTATGCTATATTGCTATAATGGCCCATCAGACAACTGATCAACAGAAAGAATTGGGACAGAATAGCAGCTTGTGTGTGGGCATCCCCCAGACCTGAAAAGAGACTAGAATCCATATTAGGCCATTTCTGTCCTCCAGAAGTTACTTGGCAGAGACTGAGCCCAATGAAACATGAATTCTTTAGCATGGAGGAGCTTGGGATAATTTTGAGCTCTAGCCTGTAGGAGAAATGCCATCAAAGTCAGAAAGTGAGAGATATGCAAATATAAGGAACAAAGATAAAAATTACCTTAGATGTCAGGAGGAAAAAACTCAGTTAAATAGCTTAAGATAAACTGACAGGAAAGATACTCATAACCAAGAGGAATATGGCCTCCAGATTACCTAAATGAGTTCACACATCTCTTACTAAATATTGCAAGACAAAGGAAAGTTAAAGCAACAACTGATGACAACACAGGGGACCCTATAGATTCCAAAGAGAGCATGGTACTAGAAAAGGATGTTCCCAGAAGATTTAAGAAAAAAAATAAGCAGAATTTATGGTCTGCACAGCAAAAATAATTAGTACAATACATTTCTCACCAAAGAAACAAAAAAGAAAACAACTGATTGAGAATTCAAAAATTCACAAATGAATGGCGGTCTAGAAGAAGAAAACCAGTTATTTAAAAAACCATGAAACCGGGCAGCTAGGTGGCGCAGTGGATAGAGCACCAGCCCTGAAGTCAGGAGGACCTGAGTTCAAATCTGGTCTCAGACATTTCCTAGCTGTGTGACCCTGGGCAAGTCACTTAACCCCAATTGCCTCAGCAAAAAGAAAAAAAAAAAAAAAACCATGAAACCCTATGATCTCCATGGAAGCTACATATATTGACCTTAAAGAAAAGATGTATTGAAAAAAAAAAATCTATATTATAGATCTCATAGAAGAACATGACAGATTTAAAAGAAAGGAAATTTGAATGATGTAAAAAGTATCTACCAGAAACTTCAAGAGAAAATGGAATTATGTGTTCTGAAGAGCAAAGCAACTTAAAATGCAGCCCAGTGTAACATAGCCATTGAGTCTGAGTTCTTTGTTACTCCTTATCCCCTCCATTCTAAGAAGAAATTTAAGAATATTTAGTATCCGGGGTCTTTGTCTTTGATCACCTTATCATATATACCCAGTTATGTAATCACTGAGTCAAAAGATATAAATTGTTTGGTTAATGTCTGCCTAAGGGGATACTGTATCAACTAATCAGCATGTATTTATTTAGTGATTTCTGTGTGCCAGACATTGTGGTAGGCATACTAAGAAAAAGCAAAAATGATCATTTCCCTCAAGATGCTTACATTTTTATTGAGGGGAATTCATAAATTAGCAAGTATAAAATATTTCACAGACCTTAACATTGCTGTTGTGTTTCTCCAGGCCTTCTCCATATTTTCTTAAATCTACCATCATAATTTCTAGTCCTGTCTCTTAATTTCAGGGATCATTCAACAACATTTATCAAGTGCTTACCATATATAAGGTGCTGTGCTGAATCCTGGAAATGTAAAAAAAAAAAAAAAATTCCTACCATTTAAGAATTTTCATGTTATTATGGAAGATACTATGTAAATTAATGGGTCCATACAAGATCCATATAAAATAACTGTCAAGTAGTCCAGGAAGAAATGTCTTTAGTAGCTGGTAACTCTTGGATTATGTTATAAAAGAATTATGGCATTCTAAGATTTCGAGATTGGAAATGGGTGGTGGGAAAAAGCAATACAGGCATGGGGGGGGGGGGGAGCCACTACCAAAGCTTGGAGACAAGAAATGAAACATTTTGTATAGTAAACATCAAGTTGGATAGCACAGCAGTGTCATAGAGTGTATAAAATGGAACAATGTATAATAAAACTGGGAAGGGAAGATGAGATCTGGTTGTGCAGTGCTTAAAATGCCAAAAAGATGCTTATTTTTTGATCCTAGATGTAATAGGGAACCATTAGAATTTATTGAGTAGGAGGACGACATGATCAGATTTAACAGTTTAGTAAAAGCACTTTGGTAGCTTTATAGAGAATAGAATGGTTTGGAGAGCTACTTGAGACAAGAAGTTCAATTAAAAGCCAGTTTTGGCAATCTGGGCAAAAGGTAATGCTGTGTGAGTGGAGAGGAGGGAATATATGTATGTAACAGATACCAAGAAGAAATTATAAGATTCAAAGAATTTATAGAAAATATACTTGGGATGTGACATGCCAGATGTGTTTATTTTTTCCCTGATATAGCTAGAATGGAATTTTCTTTCACACAATATATTGATGTCCTTTGGTCATAAAAATTGAATAAAGAATGGTTTGTTTCTTAAGGATCGTCAAGGTTTCATTTCTATTGAGTAGGAATTTTGTTGTTAGTCATATGTTGACTTAAAAATTGGGGAAAAAATGTGGATACCAGTTGTCAATAAAGACCTTAATTTAACAAAATAGAGGAAATCCCCATGATAATTCTCACCTGGGACTTTCTACCAATTTATTTTACATTTATCTATGGGCTGAAAGAATGATAATGTAGGGGGATTTCCTGTTTTAATCCTGACAAGTTTAGGTGGCATTTTCATTTTCTATTCTACTTAACACCATTTAGTTACTGCAAACTACTATTAGAAAGAAGAAAGATCAATTCAAAGTAATACTGTAGTTTTATTAAACTAACTTCTTTAGCTTGATTTAATAATCATCCTTAAAGCACAAAGAAGTGCCCTTAGTTTGCTCTTTACATAGTATAGAAATAAAAGAAGGATAATTTAAATTGAGGAAATATTTCGTGGTAAGAACAACAACCAAAAATCACTTTTGTTTTGGTTTGGTTTTTTCCTAAAATACCAACCACAAAAAGCTGTTTCCTCTAATGCAACTGTTCTTGTTGGATCTTGTCTAATTTAATTGCCTCCAAGTAATGTAATTTCATTCATTTAATCAAAGAGATTGTATCAGAGCAAGAATTGTATGTATTTTCACTGACAAATTGAGAATTTCAAATTTTGTTTTATTATTACCTGTTCTATGTGTAGCATGTTGAAATTTCAATGTAAGACTACAAAGGTATTTTTTTAATTAAAAGCTTTTTATTTACAAAACATATGAGTGATTTTTCTACATTGACCTTTGCAAAACTTTTTTTTTTTGTTCCAAGCTTTTCCCCTCCTTCCCCCCAACTTCCCACTCCTAGATGACAGGTAATCTAATACATGCTAAATTTGTTAAATTATATGACAAATACAATATATGTATACATATCTATATAGTTATCTTACTGCACAAGAAACATCAGATCTAGAAAGAGAGGGGAGAAAAAAAAAAAAACAACCTAAGAAGGAAAACAAAATGCATGGAAATATTCACAGAAAGCATTAAAATGCTGTGTTGTGGATCACACTCAGTTCCCACAGGCCTCTCTCTGGGTGTATATGACTATCTTCATCGCTGAACAATAGGAACTGGTTTGAATTACATTATTGTTGAAGATAACCATGTCCATCAGAATTGATCATCATATAGTCTTGTTGCTGTGTATAATGTTCTCCCGGTTCTGCTGATTTCACTCAGCAGCAGTTCATTCACGTCTCTCCAGGCCTCTCTGAAATCATCCTGCTGGTCGTTTCTTACAGAAGAATAATATTCCATGACATTCATATACCATAATTTATTCAGCCATTCTCCAATTGATGGGCATCCTTTCAATTTCCAGTTTCTTGCCACTACAAAAAGAGCTGCCACAAACATTTTTGCACATGTGGGTCCCTGTCCCTCCTTTAAAATCTCTTTGGGATATAGGCCCAGTAGAAACACTGCTGGGTCAAATGGTATGCACAATTTGATAACTTTTTGAGCATAGTTCGAGATTGCTCTCCAGAATAGTTGGATCCGTTCACAGTTCCACCAACAATGCATCAGTGTCCCAGCTTTCCATATCCCCTCCAACATTCGTCATTATCTTTTCCTGTCATCTTAGCCAATCTGACAGATGTGTAGTACCAAGGTATTTTTTAAAAAATGTCCAGTGCATTGGACTATTGGACTATTGGAAACTGCAAAATCTAAGGAGTGGAGGTGAATAGAGAGTACATTCCAGGCATTGAGTATAGACAATCTGTACAAAGGCTCAGAGATGAGAGATGGAATTTCATGTGTAAAGAACACCAATACTAATTTGGCATTGTCAGAATGTTTGTAAAAGGGTGAAGGAGTTTAAATGCTGAACAAAGGAGGTTGCATTTAATCCTAGAAGTAATAAGGAATTATTTAAGTTTATCAAATAGAGGAGGGATAGGGTCAGGTGTGTATTTTAGGATACACAGACGTTTTGGTAGTTGTATGAAAGATTTATTTGAGATGAGAAAGACTTGAGGCAGGAATATAAGTTAGGAAAATATTATACTAAGTTAGGTTAGAAATAATAAGGGTCTAAACTAGGTTGTTGACTAGGGAAAGGGGACAGATATGATAGATGTTGTAGAGGTAGAATTCACAAAGCTTATTTATGAGATGAAGGAGAGAGAATGAAGAGTCAAGAATGCCTCCATGGTTATAAGCCTGGATAAAGGAAAAGATGGTGGCACTCTCAACTGAAATAGGGAAGTATGGAAAATGGTTAGGATTGGGGGAGAAAAATAGTGAAGTTGGATTTGTTGAATCTGAGAAGCCTACGTGACATTCAGTTTAAAATGTCTAGTAGGCAGATGGTGATAATGGCATTGTAGCTCAGGAGAGATATTAGGACTGGATATGCATACATAAATATAATCTCATCTCTATATATTTATATAGATAGATATTAATTGTTGATGGAGCTGTCAGTTGGTGCAACCATTTTGGAAAATAATTGAATTTGAGAAAAGGCAAGACAGAAGATATTATATATACTAAAATATTCATAGCAACTTTTTTTGTAACAAAAAATTGAAAATATAGCATATACTCATGGATTGGGAAATGACTGAATAAATTATATTGTATGAATTCATAAATGTTTTTCTATATGCCAGGTATCATACTAGATAATAAAGAAATATGTAGATGTATGAGACAAGGCCCAGGTCTTAAAGTCACTAGTCTTTGCATCCTCTGCACCTACCTACCTACCTACCTACCTACATAGTACAATGTAGTAGGTACTTAATAAATGTTTGATGATTGCTTGATTGGTTTGGATTTTGAAATCCTGGCTTAACCTTACAGCCCTTAACAAGCCACTTCTCTGTGCCTCAGTTTCCTCATCTTTAAATTAGAGATGATTCTGTATTGCCTACTTCATAAGGATGTTATGCAGAAATTGATTTGTAAACCTTGAAACATATGAACACGAATTATGTCAGCTCGAGGATCTTACAGTTTAATCAAGAGAGATTGTACATACTTAAATAATATTCTAATTTGTTTTATAATTAAATGCATAAATATAAAGGCAAGAGTCCCAGGGGTAGCAGAATCTTCAGTCCAGTCCTCACAACCATTATCTGGGGAACATGCTTCTGTCAGGAAAGGGTCAATTATTCCCACCAGCCACCAACTAGCTGCCACACACAGGAAGGAGAAGCAGCCTCGTTGAAGCAGCAAGGCACACTGAAGGAGACATAGCAGTCAGCCAGGCAGGTCAGGCTAATAGCATTACCTTGACTACATCTCCTTTCAAATCCTGATGGAGACAGACCAAAACTCTAAAAAGACTGGTTGTGATAGATTGTGAAGGGCTTTAAAACCCCAATAAAGGAGTTTGTATTTGATTCTAGAGATAATAGGAAATCTACCTAAGTTTACTGAATGGGGAGTGACATGGTGAGATGTGTGTTTTAGGAACTTTGGGAGTGGCAATGCTTCCAGCCCAGTGCCCTCAGCTATCATCCTGGGAAATAGTCTCTTTGGAAATGCAACCTGGCAGCTGCTCCTGCACCTGCAGGGGCTCCATTCCTAGCTACTGAAGGCCCAGAAAAGAAGGTTCCTATTATCTAAGTCCTAAGCACTATGAAGTGGTTCAACATCAAAAACTGATTTTTTTTTTCTCCAGAAATGATATTAAAGATGAGGCAATACTATCTACTTTGCTGCTGTACCCAGGAGACCGTGAGCTTTTCCATTTGACTAAAACCTTCCATAGATAGTGTCTTTCCCATGAGAGTGAGGGCTATTTGCAATTTCTATTTGTATCTCCAGTATTTAGCATGTAGTAATGCAGCTGGTGACACAGTGGATAGAGCACCAAGCCTATCAAATTCTACTTAATACATTTACTAAATGTATGATCTTAAGCATGTCATTTAACCTCTGCCTCAGTTTTCTCAGCTGTAAAAATGGGTATAAAAACAGTACCTACATCACAGGACTGTTATTAGTACCAAATGAGATAATATTTGTAAAAAGCACTTATCACAATGCCTAACATATAATTAGTACTATAAAAATGCTTGTTCTTTTCCCTTCCCTCCCGCTAATAAGCACTTAATAAATACTTCATTCATTCAAAACAGTTATAGACAAAGTGCTCTAAGAATAATTTGGGCCTGCAGAAAGAAGAGAAGGCTTCATTGAGGAGGTGGCACCTAGTTTGGGGGATTGATATATTAATAGGATTTTAGTAGGCAAACATGGCAAGGGGATCAGAATTTAGTGGATTGTATTTCAAGTGTGGAAACAACACTTGTTTCTAATTCTTGGGATCTTGTCAGGAGCTTTTAAGTATTTCTATGTAGGAAGAAATTAGCCCTCAAGCTTGACTGGCCTTGAGCTTGCAGATGGACACAAATGGAATCAGGAACTAGAGAATGTAGTTTTCAGCAATTATGCTGATGTTCTTTCTCGGCCCTTACATTCCTTCATAAATTCTGGTGGTACACATAAAATCAATGCTAAAATATTCATGCCCTCAAAATGTCTTAGTTTCATTTATGTACATAGGCAAATACTGTATATTTGGTATTAGCATATCCATAAGGATTGATTTTAAAGTTTATAATACTTTTATTTGAAGCAGCTAATTATTTCATTCATTATTTATTCTTTTGTTTTGTTTTTAAACTTTTGGCTAGGTAGACATGAATTTGTCCTATGGATAAGGCTGAGTTTTAGAAATAACTTGTTTGTATTATTTGTCTTATAGCCGTACCAAAATTATCTTGTATGGGTGTTTTTTTTTTTTCAGAATTTCCACACTCGGATTACCACTTCTCTGCCTTCTCCAATTGCTTGTTGATCAACTTTTCCTATTACAGTTCCTATTACTATTTCCTATTTTGAAGTTTTACTTTTAGACTTAGATATATTTTGATTTTTAAGCAAGGTGAACAATACTAAGGATGTGTGTGGGGGGGAGAGGGAGAGAGGGAAAAATATTATTTATGAAGAAAAAGGTATGATCTCTGCTTTGCAGGTATTTAGGACTGTTGAAGAAACTAAATTAAGATAACTGAAGGATAATTTTATTTTACTGAGAAATTAGGTTTTTGCAAGTGGCAAATTAGATTTGATCAATCCAGGATAGAGTATGGATTTTTAAAAAACCAGAACTAAATTGTAAATCAGTAGACTGTCCTACTAAAGAACTTGAAGCATTTTAATGGCATAGGATTTTTAAAGATCTATTAATTACCTACTAGCTACTGTTTTATATTTTTTGTTAGTTTTTTTTTGGGGGGGAGGGAAACCAAGTTCTAAAACAATACAAACCCAATCTTAAATTAAAGATGAACATTTCCACATAATTTATCTGTAGGAATTACTATTCCTACACTTAATGGCAGCATATAGATCATAAACATTGTGAAGAAGCAACCATGGAAACACTTGTTTTCTTGCGTTGCTAAATTTACTCTGGGTTGAATATTAACCCAGTGCCTGGCCGTACTTTAAAAGCAAAAATAGCTTCATCGTGACTCACTATGAGTCATTTACTGCTAGTCCTGCTATCCTGCCTAGAGCTTGACATTGAACAAGTTGGCAGCCTGTATTGCTACATTTTTTCTAGGAACTCTGAACACATTTCATTCTTGTGAATTCGCTTGTGCAATAATATTAAATAGAGTAATATGTTTATTTTGCTTTCAAAGTCAAGTGGATTTGAGAATGGTGAAACTGAAGTATTTTTTTTTTTTTTGGCTTTCTGGAAAAGCTGGATTCTCAGAATTCTCTTCACAGCTATAAGACCAAATTTATTACATAAAGAATTAATTTCTAAAAGTTCAGAGAGATTGTATTTTAGATGTTTGGGTGACAGCATAGTACAGTGTGAAAAGCAATGCCTCTGGAGTCAAAGAACCTAGGTTTAAATCTTGTCTCTGACACTACCTATTAACTATAATAGTCCTTAGCTGGCAGGACCTATAAAACTTATGAAATAATCTTATATTCTGCATCAAACCATTTAGAAAGCATTTTTATTACAATAGTAAGACACTGAGAATAGTTTTCTTTATAGTAGAGTGGATATGTGCCTTGTAAACTTCTCTCATGTCATTAAGAATTATATAATGGGAAGTACATTAGTTTTTTAGAGGCAGTGCAAACTTACCCACAGTATTTCTATTGGCCCTTTAAATTTATTGCATGCCTTTTCCTAAGTAAGGCATGTGGCTGAGGAATGATTGAAGAGCTTGTTCTCTGACTATGAGAAAGTCTATAAATGATCAGTTGATCTCATCAGGGTCAGGAATAGCTGAGGATCTAAAAATATATACATATATAAGCATTCACATATACATATATAAGGATAAATTTTCCTTGGTGTTGTAATCTCTACTTTTACACGTTTCTATGTTTAACATTCATAGCTATATCACAGAGTAGATAACTTATACTGTTTGGTTTCAGCCCTTTTATTTTTTCTTGTTGAAAAGAAGTTGCTTCCAGTTGAATTGACATGCACTGAAATGGTTTTCTTGTGATTAGCTCTCATTGAAATGGTCTTAAGTTCGTGCTTAATATTATTTTGAAATCATTTTACCATAAAAAGCTTACATTCAAAGTTGTAATTCTCTTAGCAGAAAATTTCAACATAGTTGCATAAATTGTGTTTCACATTACAACTTATTCTCCACTTGCCTTCATTGAAATGAAAAAGATCTAGTACATTGGTGTCATTTTTTAAAAAAGGTTTTGTAAAGTACTTACTCATAATGTATCCTCTGTTGCTAGGTTTTCAAAGTTAGTTATCTTAACCACACCCAAAATCTCCTTTTAGAAGACTAGGAATCATTCAAATTTAAGCTGTATTATAAATGTTTTCCATTTAAAAAAAATTTTCATACTATTTCAAGTGCTCATTTACCTTCAGATGCAAAAATTATATAACATTATCAGTTATTTGGAAATTAGTTACTTATCAAACTTTATTAATATTTGTTACTTTTACAGTCATTGGCAAACATGTTTAAGGAAGTATTTCCCAGCCTAGGTACTGTGGTCTACATGGATGCTATGCTATCAATATCTTTAAAGATACTAGCTGTTTGCCATCCTAGCTTTTTTTTTTTTTTTCCCTGCTGAGGCAATTGGGGTTAAGTGACTTGCCCAGGGTCGCACAGCTAGGAAGTATTAACTGTCTAAGGTCAGATTTGAACTCAGGTCTTCCTGACTTCAGGGCTGGTGCTCTACCACCTAGGCACCACCTAGCTGCCCCTTCCTAGCTTTTTTCCCATTTTCATATTCTTCTTTGCTTGGGTCTTACTCTTGGCTGCAGCCAAGTGCCTGCTTCAGTTATCTTTTGCAGCTAGGGCTCTAAAGGCCTATTAGGCAGAACCACAGTTTGGTTTTGCTCTTTTCTTTTGGCCAGTAAAATCCTTGTTAGGGTATGTGCTGATTATTAGGATAGTAGCAGAATTACCAGGTGAAGAAGTGAAGTTCCTGGTTCTGCCTTTAATGCCTTGACCACACTCCTTCTCTTAGCCTATACTTGTTGAACTCTTCATTATGTTGTAGCAGTAACTGTGCTATGACATAACTGTCTGGAAAAGGAAAGAGTTGGGGATTTGAAGTTTAAGGACTTACATTTAAATCTTTTGTCTGCAGTACATTTTTTGACTTTGGGATAGTCAATTTCTGGACCTTGGGTTTTTTTTCTGTAAGATGATGGTATTGGGCTAGATAGCTAAGAGATTCTGTGATTTTTAATCAATTAAAAAAACTCACTTAAGGGAAAAGAATACATTTTTAGTAATGCCTACCATGTGCAAATTACTATGCCTAGTGTTGAAGATGCTAAAATAGGTAAGTAACAAACTCTGCCCTCAAGTAATTTTCGGTCCAAGGGGGAAAAGGACAAGTATTCAATTAACTATAATACAAAGAGTGAGCCGTATGCAAACAAGTAGTATAGGAAAGGGCAATGAGAAATTTGATATTATATCACTTAAAAGCAACTAAGGAAAGGCCTCATAGAGGAAATATCATCATCATCATCATTGATATGTAGTTATAGTATGTATAAAATGCCTTATAAATGTTATCTCATTTAATTTTCACAGCAGCCCTAGGCGGTAGCAGTAGCTACTGGTATTATTTCAGTATTTTAGGTGAAGATGCTAAGGCTCAGAGAGTCAGAGAGTATTTGAATTTAATATTTCCTGTTTTCAAGCCTGTATTCTACCCATCTCAATTGGTACTTGAAATGAGGTACATCCAGTGTTGGGGTACCATAAAGAAACCAAGATAGTATAGAACAGAGCAAGAATGAAATATGTAAAATAGTGCCATTTTATTGAAAATAGAATAGATGAAGGAGAGGAGGAGGAAGATCTAATCTGGATTAGAGCAGGTAGTGTAGTGGTGGTTGTTCTATTGTTCAGTCATGTCCAACTCTTCATGACCCCATGGCCTAAAGCATCACAGTCCTTTTCTTGGCAGAGGTACTGGAGTGGTTGATCATTTCTTTCTCCAACGAATTAAGAAGGCACATAGAAGTTAAATGATTTGTCCAGGGTCACACAGCTTGTATGTGGCTTAGGTCTGATTTTAACTCAAATCCTTCTGACTTCTAGGCCCAGCCACTTTTATCTAGCCACTTAGCTAGATTGGAGAAAGTCTTCAATGCCAAAATCACTTTATCTGATAGGAATAGATAGCTTTTGGAAGTTGTTTCTTACTAGAAATATTTCCACTTTTTATTGGAGATTAGTGACAGTGACAGTAGAGATTAGATTATATTAGTGACAGTGTGACTGACTACTTTGGAGGACTTTCTATTAAATTAAGTATTAATGATCATTTTGGAGATTCCCTTTCTCCTCCCGTCCTCCATGGAAGTACTGTGTTACTAAAACAAAAGTAATTTCATTAAATGAGCTAAAGTTGAGAGAGATTTACCACATATCTAGAGTATCTTTCTTGGATCATATGTGTTAATCCCTGAAATAAGCTGTCTGAGAACTTCATGTTCTTACATATTACCTCATATACTAAAATCAGCTCTTATGTCAGTGACCAGTTCTGAAATTCAGATAGATACATAAAAAGTAGTTGTTAGGAAACTTCCCCCCAACCCCCCACAGGAGATAGAGAGAATTTAGCAAAAGGCAATAGGAGCTCTCAATTTTTTTTCATCTTATAACTCCACTAGGTAATCCTATGATCCTGTTTTGGATTTGGTGTCTCTCCTCCTTACTTCTCTCAAACATCACTTCTTTTAGCAAGTATCACTAATAACTGTTATAAGCCCTAGGTTATGTTTATTTATTTGTTTATTTTTGCTTTTCTGCAGATATTAAGGACTAGACTTTAGGAGCATGTTGGAGAAAGTACTATGTAGGTAGAAAGAGTGAACCTGCTCCATTTACATAGTCTGTACTTTACTGTCATTCCCATGAGGAAGTGATCTATGGATGCATTAAACATTATCAGCATGAGGAAGATAAGCAGGTGACCTCTGTAGTTTAGACTGCATTTTTGGTTACTTTTACTATTTTCTGTAAAGTTCCCTAGTTAGTTTTCAGTATATTTGACAAGTAAACTTCTGTCATCCTGGGAGCATCAAATATTTTATGGGCTATACCATTTATTTTCACTATTGTCTGCTTTGCTTTTTATTTTTTATAGGTTTTTTTTTTTTTTTTTTTTTGCTGAGGCAACTGGGGTTAAGTGACTTGCCCAAGGTCACCCAGCTAGGATTTGTTAAGTGTCTGAGGTCAAATTTGAACTCAGGTCCTCCTGACTTCAGAGCTGGTGCTCTATTCACTGCACCACCTAGCTGCCCCCTCTGCTTTGCTTTTTAGCTGTGACATTAGGCAATGTTATACATACACAAAAGGACATAGCTTTATCTATAAGGTTTAGATGATTAAGTGGTCTATAAGATCTAATTCAATGGTAATTGTAGATAACTGCCAAACTCTTTGATAAGGTGTAGAATTATGCACTTGTACTAGAGAATTTGCCAAGTTTAAGTCTTTTACTTTTTCTTGTTTTTTAAATATGGATAAAATTTAAGTGTACTCATTGCATTTTTATGGTGATACAACCTGGAATTGTGAAAGTAGTCACCTTATATTTAATAATTAGGCTTTTTTATTGTTTTGGCTTACCACAACTTCTTAAATTTGTTTGCAGAAATGAGCGCTCACAATTTCCTTCAAGGCAACCAGCACTAAAATGTTTTACCTCAAGCTTTTTCTTGGCCCTTGAAACTGGCAGATTAAGAATTAAGATGATGCAACAAAGACATAAATGCATTATTGCTCTTAGGCATTATAAAGTTTTTTGAATTTGTTGACACTGCTCACTTTTAAACATGTCAGATTGTCATATTTTTAAATCATATTTTATACTTTCACCAAAAAAAGCAATTACATAACTATCAAAAGATAGATTTTAATCACAGGATATTCACAAGGGTCCTTTGTAACTGAAGATAGAGCATCCTTTGTAATTGAAGTTGATATAAATGAAGACATGGAATGAGATTTTGGAGAATAGAAAATTAATTAACAACTGTTATCCTTGTCAAGTAGTTTTCATTATTTCCATTATGGGGTTATTGGAAAGAAGAGAAGAAGGAGGAAGATAGCTAACATTTATATAGTGCTTTAAGGTTTGTAAAATGTGTTACAAATATTATCTCATTTTATCATAACAAATCTAGGAATGATAGGAAGTAAGGGATATGAATTATCCCCTTTTTATAGATCAAAAAGCTGAGGCAAACAGAGTCACATGTTTAGGGTCACATAACTATCTGTGGTCAAGTTTGAACTCAGGTCTTCCTAATTCCAAGCTCTATGGTCTGTTCACTCCACCAATTAGCTGTCTAGTTTAGTGACTGGTTCAGGAATTATTGAGCACTATTTATCAGTATTTCTCAACATTTTTATTCAATGACATAATTAGAGGATAGGGCTAGTGGTTGTAGAAGGTCCGGTCATAATCTTGATTATGGTAATAATGAGAGGTAGAAGGAGAGAGTAAAAAAATAAATGGGAGAAGATATTCAATTACAAGAGAGTAGCAGTAGGTTAGATTGGGTTGGAGAGTACAGAAGATATATGGAAAGTTCTTAAGGTTATTTATTTAAAATTAGCACTTTGAATCTCTTCAGAGACCCAGAACTTATCCATATCTCTTTCTTTGTGTCTTAGCTCATTACCTTTCTCTTTTCAACATTTATTTAATATCTATTATATATAAAGTACTGTGCTGGGAATACAGTGATTTTTAAAAAGGACATTATATAGGATTATAGCAGGTATCCAAATAAGTGTAATTTTAGATAATGTGGAGGACAGACATCAAAGAGAGAAAAAAAAGTGCTTTAGGAAAACTTGGGAAGGACAAGAACACTTTCAATGAAGAAAATCAGGGTATGTTCTTCACTGAAAGAGTGATGTTTATGCTGAGCCCTGAAGGAAAAGTCTCATGAAACTGAGGGGAGTGCCCTGGGGCAAAAGAAGCAGGTCAAGTTCACACAAGACATATTCTAGTGGGGTTCGTAGTGTAGTTTGACTTTAACATCAAGTTTGAGGTGAAATAAGATTGGAAAAGAATTCTAGAGTCTCATTTTGGAGACTCAAAAATGCTATCTGAAGTGTTTATATCCTGAAAAAGTAGCAGAGGACCTCTAAAGTTTTAGGGATCTTTTTGTGGTTTTTGTAGGGGAATGACTGTGTTAGAACTGTGTATTAAGAATATATTTTCACAGCTGTGCAAACCACTATTTGGAGGGAGAGACTGAATGACTTCCAGTTAGAATAGCCTCCAGTTAGAAGCTATTATAATTGTCTAACTTTCAGGTGGGAGAGAGGTGATCAACCTAGGGTGGTGTCAACTTGAACTGCTTTCCTTTTCTTTTTCTTTTTTCTTTCTTTTTTTTCCCCCCACTTTTCCCTGGATCCTGACTGCCTGTAGAATCAGGAGAACCTCCTCATTCCATATCCCATCTAGATCACTGACTTTACTGTGTTACTACAAATCATTTCAGTTTGTTGGTCCTTAATCTTTTTGTATGATAAGTAGAAGGACTGAGCCACAGGCTTTCTGAGGTCTCTTTCCTAAGTCTGTGATTTCTTCTCTCTGGTTCTTAATAATTTTTTTTTCCTACCACTTTCTTGGTGACATGTCTAAGAATCTATCCTGCATTTTGTAATCAGATTTTTAATTTCGTCATTTTACAAATTTGTTTGGAAAAAGTGACAAACACTTATAATCCCTTCTACTGAATAATGCTGAAGCTAATGGACCACTTGAGTTCAAAGTTCTGAGTTGTGGTCAGACTTGAGGTGATTTGAGAGGTTGTTCTCCCATTGTTCTTTAAGGAAGTGACAACTAATCCAGCTTGGGAGTCATTTAAAAGCATTTCCATTAATCACTGTTGAGATCAAGTCCATGAGAGGCCATTGTACTTCCAGCCTGGACAAGAAAGGGAAGCTTTATCTAAAATTAAAAAAAAAAAAAGAAAAAAAGACAAGAAAATGTAATCTTTAGTAGTCTAAATCATATGATGGATATTCTTAAAATAATCCTTTCATGTATTCTAAACTCTAAAGACTTCTTTGGGGAGGGGAAAGAATACAAAAGAGCTTTAACTTTATTCCATCTTGTGAAATCTATTCACCATTCTTTAATCTATTTTTGTTTTTGTTTTTTACCTGTAGCATCAGTATCATTAGCCCAAATGAATATTTATGAGCAATCGTATAACAAATCACATTAATATGGAAAAAAGAAATCTCAGCAGTCAGTGATGCAGACGAATAAAAGAATAGCATCGTTCTCTAAAAATAATATCAGGAGTGCTCTGATTGGAGAGTAGAAGGCTTCTTCCAGAACTTCCATTTAAGGATTTCACTCAGCCTATCTCTTCATTTCCCACCAAGCTGAACTCCTATGGACTTTAACATCATGCCTGGAAACCAAGTTTTCATCCCAGAAGGTCACTTTGGTCTTAGGTCCTCAGAAGTACCTTCTGCTCCTGGGCCCCAAAGGTCCTCCTGATTAGAGATAGATGCCTTCTTTTAGATCCTTTTGTTAAAGAGGGCACCCAGACCAGCCATAGCTCCATTTCCTAATAGGCTTCATTCCCTGTATAGGGTCCCTTTTGTCCCACTCTCTCTTCAATTTTCTTTTATGTATTGCCTTCACTATTATGCACTACATCTTGAATACAGGGATTTCCATCTTCCATATTTTTATTTCCCATACTGAGCATAGTGTTTGGCATATAGTAAGAGCTTATAAATATCTGTTAACTGATTGATTAACTAATGAGCTGAGGCTTTTAAGAAAGATGTGCTTGTAGTTTTCTTGAGGTAAAGAGTACAGAGTAGCAGTTGTGTAGGAACCCTGCTAGCATGGACCTGACAACAGTGGGCTGAGTGGATCTGTTTAATTTTTTTGCTTCTGTTTTCTCTGCCAAGGAGAATATTTAGACTGAAAAGAAGTGAACCAAAATGACCAAGGGAGAATTGATATTTTAAATAAATAAGTAGATTGTAAGAATGTGCTTAGTTTCCTTTGATGATTTCAAGTCATCTAGCCATCGAGTCTCCATGAAGTGCATCCTTAGATACCAAAAGGATTGGCAGTTGTAATTGTTGATACACTACAAGTTTTGAAGATTGTGGAGAACAGGGCTAGGCAAAGAAATGGGGGAGAATATGCCTTAGTATTTCTTCTTTAGAATCAAATTTGTTCTTTGTAATCTTTCAACATTCATTTTCAATGTTTGTAGTTATTGTTCTTTCCATTTACATTGTTATTAAAGTCATTGTTTACATTGTTTTCTTAGTACTGCTCACTTCACTTTCTGACAATGGATTATTAAAGAGATAGATCAGAGAGAAGTGATCAAAAGGAACCAGCATGGCTTCAGAAATAGGCCACACCTTGTTTTCCTTTCTGACAGGGTTACTGAAATGGGTGATCAGAAAAATGCTGTGGATATGGTTTGATTTGTATCTTAGCAAAGTACATGATAATCTGTCTTGCTAGTCTAGATGGAAAGATAAGGGCTTGTGTGTGTTAGTAGAATTAAGCAGATCAGTGCGGAATGAACAACTATATCTATAGAATAGTCATGAATGAAAAAAGGTCTCATTTGGAATACCTGACAGATCTGTGCTTGGTCTAGTGCACTTTGACTTTTATCAGTAACTTAGATAAAAATATAGCCAGCTTTTTTGTCAAATTTTTGTTGACACAAAAATGTGAGGGATAACAGCAGACTGGGTGACAGGATCAGAATTTTAAAAGACCTTGTTATTTATATGTTGACTTATTAGAATGTAAACTCTTTGAGGGCAAGAATTGTCCTTACCTCTTGTATCAGTGCAGCTAGGGAATGCAATGGATAGAGTGCTGAGCTTGAAGCCAGGAGACTCCTTTGTTCAAATTTGGCCTTGGACATTTACTAGTGTGACTCTGGACAAGTCATTTAACCCTGTTTGCCTCAGTTTCCTTATCTGTAAAATAAGATGGAGAGGGAAATGCAGATTGCTCTATTAAAACTCCAACTTTATATCCCCATCACTTAACACAGTACCAGGCATTTATTAAATACCAAATGCTTATTGACTGGCTGCATATTGAAAGGCTATACTATTGGGCAAAATAAAGTAAGATGAAAATTTAATAGGGAAAAATTTGACTAAATAGTAGTTGATCTGAAGCTGATCTGAAGAGCTGAACATTTCTTCAGTGCTATTTAAGCTCAGTGTGAATCCAAAATGTGATAAAGCTGCCAGAAAAGCTAATGTAATCTTAAAGTTCATTCCAAAAAGCTTCACATCCAGAAATGAGGAAGTAACAGTACTACCAAATTTTACCTTCATCTTACCATATCTATTGTACTCTGTCACATTTGAAGAAATTTAGAGTATCTAGAATGTGGTCCTGGGATGATGAAGGGCCTTAATATAAAGATTGATTAAAGGAAATGCAGTTGCTTAGTCCATAAAAGAAGACTGATGTTGAGGGTAGGGTACTGGACATGGGATGTGAAAGTGAAAGCCACATTCAAGTATTTGAAGAAAGGTCTTGTGGAAGAAAAGATTAGATGGGGTGTTTTTGTTTGGTTTTGGTTCAGAGGAAAGACTCAGAAGTGTTTGGAAGTTATAAAGAAGCATATTTAGTCTTAAAGCCAATAAAAGTTGCTATCAGAAGTAGAATTAAAAAGTACAATGAGCTACCTTGAGAGACAGA
The DNA here is from genome assembly GCA_023553655.1 of Myrmecobius fasciatus. NCBI lineage: Eukaryota > Metazoa > Chordata > Mammalia > Dasyuromorphia > Myrmecobiidae > Myrmecobius > Myrmecobius fasciatus. The sequence goes on along the minus strand of JAJPUD010004724.1, from coordinate 149,298 downwards.
GCTCCTACTAACTTGAAGTTTTTAAGCAAAGGCTAGGTGATTACTTGTCTGATACATTGTAGAAGAAAGACCCCTTTTTGGATACAAGTTATGTTGGTTGATAACTATTCTCTTCCAATTTTAAAATTCTGTGATTCTGTACATTTAATAGGTCACTTGAAAAAGTACATAGACTAAGTTGTTTCCCTTGGAAGAAAGTGGGAAAAGGAATGTTTGAAAGAAGATGAATGGTTTAAATTATAAACAATTGGAACATTTCTCCTTGTTGGTCAGTAGGGGGCAGTAGCATGGGGGTAGATAAGTACAAGTTGCAGAAAGCATTTTCTATACCCTGCTTTTTCTCTACTAAGAAGTGATAATGGCAGCCTTTTAAAGAATAAGATATATATTAGCCACATTCCTGTTACCTGGCATAAATCTGAGACACTGAGGCAAAGTATTAGTACACTGATCAAAATTTTAACAGGCATGATGTTGACACAGGATGCCTGTTAATCTGAAAGCATGATTTCCAGGGCTTCCTTTTAATAGCTATAATTATTGGAAAATAAATGTTTCTTTTGAGGAATTTTATTAGAATGAGAACACTAAAGATTCTCTCATGGAGAAAATCTTATACAGTAACCTCAAATATAGTAATATTGATCTTTTATTGTTCCATGGAAAGATGTGTTAACTTTCATGGATAAGCTGAGATAGTGAATAAGAGAATTGGATTTAAGAGTCAAAAAGATCTTCGTTCAAGTCCAGTATCACATTAACTAGCTATTTGACCCAACGAAAGTCCTGTTACTTCTCTGACCTCCAGTTTCTCCATTGTAAAAAAGGGATTGGATTAGATGGTCTTCAAGGCTCCTTAAAGCTCTAAATCTATGATGTCATGGTCCTATTTTGGCCGCCCTTCTATCACTAAATTAATTACTACTTTACTCTCAATTAAAGTATGACATTGTTCTATTATTTATTGTTTCATATTGTCTCCACTCAGATTTTGTTTTTGCTTTGTTGTTTGTTCAGTCAAGTTCAATTCTTTGTGACCACATTTGGAGTTTTCTTGGCAAAGATACTAGAGTGATTTGCCATTTCTTTCTCTAACTCCTTTTACAGGTAAGGAAACAGATAAATAAGGTTAAGTGACTTGACCAGCATCACATAACTAGTACATATCTGAGGTCAGATTTGAACTCAGGAAAATCAATCTACTTGATTCCAAGCCTGGTACTCTATCCATTGTGTCAACATTGATATACAATAAAATAATTCCTTAACAACAACAAAATGCCATATAATGACTGAAAATGTTAGACAAAAGAAAAGAAAACAAAACCAACCCTATAAGAACAGAAGCCCTATAAGAAAATAATTCATTGGTCCAAAGATACTCCATATAATAAAGTACTATTTAATTGTTGTATTACAAACTAATATCTTTTTTAGTATAGAGTGCACATTTAGGATTAGATTTTTACTATGTTTAGTTTCAAGAAAATATTTCTAAAAATTTTAAAGACTTCATATAAACATTGAATGATTTAATTCCTTGAATTAGATCGTTGCTTTTGTGATGAGTAGTTCTATATCAGTAACTAGCAGGTAAACAAAACATTTTATTTCCCAATGACTTTTTCATATGATGATGACAAACTCCATTGCAAAACAATGGTCACATTCCAAAAGTTGCAACCAGGTTCTGGAGGCTTTCATTGCACAATTGCTTATTCTGTCATCTACTGTAGTACAGGGAACTTATTCAGAATAGGAGTCCTAAGAAGATAAAAATTGCATTTCTGTTTTCAGAAATTTAGACCTTGAACACATAATGACTGTCATTTGTTTATCAGTTTTTTGGTTGGGGCCAGGTAGTCTGTAGTATATTAGTCATCTTTTCCTACAATAGTTTTTGGAGTGCTGTAAAACTAAAGCACTGCTTCAGCACTCAAAGGCCAAGTTTGTTAACATATAACTCTTGAAATTTAAAAATCAGCTGTTATTTCAGAGAAAATAGTAGAGCAGAAATTGTTTACATTATTTTCATAATTGTTGATTTGCTTAATTTTCAGAATTATAATTTTGCCCTTAATGATCAAAATAAAAACTTTATACTGTTAGGATTTTTAGTTCACTTGTTTTAGAGGTTTTTATTGCCTTTAATATTTGTTCATATTTATACAGTTTTATAGTTCCTTTTCCCAATTGTTTAGATGAGACAATCGAGGTTAATATCTTTTTGCTAGTATATGCTAGACCTTATGTACCTAAGTCAATATCTGTAGTATACTGACTCTCAGGAAGTGTAGGATGTTTTGCTTGATGGGAGAGAGTGACAAAATGACATCAAGTAGGGGCAGCTAGGTGGTGCAGTGGACAGAGTACCAGCCCTGAAGTCAGGAGGACCTGAGTTCAAATCTGGTCTCAGACATTTAACACTTCTTAGCTGTGACCCTGGACAAGTCGCTTAACCCCAATTGCCTCAGGGGAAAAAAAAGGCACCAAGTATTTATTATGTTTCATCTATAGATACCAATATATAGGATAATTATTCCCTACTTTAAGTATCATGCCTTGAAGGTGGTACTGGATTCTTGAAGCCTGTGAATGATATAACAGAATTGTTAGTGGTTATCCATGTAGATTGAGACAACTTCTTTGAGGTGCTCTATTTGAAAGGCTGACAGACTTGAAATCCGAAAACACTGATTGACTGTGTGACCACAGGGAATTCCGTTCATGTCTCTCAGCCTTCTATTAAATAGGAATAATAATACTTTCTCATAGGGCTGTTGTGAGTACTTTTTAATTTATCTTTAATAGAATTTTCTCTCTCCATTTTAAATATCAAGAATATTTTTAGTATTCATTTTTACAAGATTTTGAGTTTCAAATTTTTTTCTCCTCTTTTTCTCCTTTCCCCTCTTCTGAAAATAGTAGGGAGCTTCATGTGATTTATGTATGTGCTAATGTAAAACATATTTCCATATAGTCAGTTGTGAAAGTTGTAACAGATAAAAAGTTGTGTGAAAGAAATTGTGAAAAAAGTAACAGATTAAAAGGAAAAAAAGAGAGAATAAAATGAAAAAACTATGCCTCAACCTGCATTGAGTCCATCAATTTTTATTTTTCTTACTTTTTCTCAGTAGTATTTCTTAAAAACATATTTCCATATTTGCCATGTTGTGCAAGAAAAATAAGACTAAAAAAATAATCATGAGAAAGAAAAAGTAAATAAAACAAAACAAAAAAAGGTGAAAATACTGTGCTTCAATCCATATAGTTCTCTTTGAATGCAAATGATATTTTCCATCCCAAGTCTGTTATAATTGTCTTAGATCAGTCCATTGCTGAGAAGAGCTAAGCTTGTTATATCTGATCATCACATAATCTTGCTCTTATTGTATATAATGACCTCCTGGTTCTGTTTACTTCAATAAGCACCAGTTCATATAAATCTTTCCAGTTTTTCCAAAAAATCAACCTGTTCGTCATTTCTTACAGCACACTAATGTTCTATTATATTTCATATACCATAACTTATTCAGCCATTCCCCAATTGATGGGCATCCACTCAATTTCCAATTCTTTTTTTTTAAATCAATTTCCAATTCTTTTTTTTAAATCAATTTCCAGTTATTTTCCACTATAAAACAGAACTATCATAAACACATGTGGGTCCTTCTCTCTCTTTTATGATTTCTTTGGGATATAGATCTAGAAGTGACACTGCTGGATCAAAGAGCATGCATAGTTTTATAGCTCTTTGGGAGTAGTTCCTAATTGCTCTCCAGAATTATTGGATCATTTCATAACTCTGCCAACAATGTATTAATGTCCCAGTTTTCCCACATCCCTTTCAACATTTATCATTATCTTTTCCTGTTATCTTAGCCAATCAGATAGGTATGAAGTAACTTAGAATTATCTGAATTTGCCTTTTCCTGATTAATAGTGAACATGGACATTTTTTCATATGACTATAAATGGCTTTAATTTTGTCATCTGAAATTTGTCTATTTATATCCAATTTATCAATTGGAGAATGCAGAAGCCATCAGTTTTTAATCAGGATGTAAATAGCATTTTTCTTCATAAGTCCTTTGCATTGTCTTGGATCGTGTTGCTGAGAAGAGCTGTTATTTGTAGTTGATCATCATCACACAATGTGGCTGATACTTCCATTGTTTTCCTGATTGTTCATTTTGTATCAATTCCTACAAGTCTGAAAGTACTTTTGAAATCTTTAAAGTGTCATAGAAATGTAAGTCATTATTATGTCAGCATGATAAAAGAGAGCCTTACCTCAGTAGAAAGGTCTCACTCAGGTAGAAGATGAATAACAGACTATAGTTAACCAACCTAGCTAAGTTTGGAAAGACTCATCACTAGATAGCAGGCTTCTAAATAATGATGGGGGCACAAATCTTTACCATACTAGTGACCTCTCATCTCACTGAAGTATTGCTTAAATATTTTTGTTCAATGAAAATTTGTTTTGTTTTGTTTTTCTTTTTGTTTTTGCTGAGGCAATTGAGGTTAAGTGACTTGCCCAGGGTCACACAGCTAGGGAATGTTGTGTCTGAGACCAGATTTGAACTCAGGTCTTCCTGACTTCAGGGCTGGTGCTCTATCCACTCTGCCACCTAGCCGCCCCTCAATGAAAATTTTAACCAATTTAAACCAAGAGCAAACAATAATAAGTTCACCTGGAACTCCCTAAAGCAGTTAAACCAAAAAGTTTATACTCTAATTGTTAATAATTTTGTATAAAAGGTCTCCAGTGGAGAACTCCAAAGACCTGTGGTTGGCTCTTTTCTTTTAAACATATTTGCCAGTGACTTGAAGAAAAGCATGGGTGGTATACTCATCAGATTGGCAGCTGAAACAAGGCTGGAAAGGATAGCCAACATAGAATCTGAAAGGATCTTGATAAGCTAAAACATTGGACTGAAGCAAGTGAGATGAAATTCTCTAGGGACAAATATAAAGTCTTTTATTTTGAGTATAAAAATTCAATTTCACAATTAGAAGAGGGAACAGAAGAAGATAGATAGCAGGTCTAAAAAAAAAAAAGATATGGATGTTTTAGACGCTTGCAAGTTCAGTATGAGTCAGCAGTGTGAAGTAAGAGCCAAATCAGCTGATGTGATCTTGTACTACATTGAAAGGGGCAGAGATTCTAGGAGTACAGATGAGAGTCCCACTAACCTCAGCTCTTAGTGAGGATTAAGTTCATCTCTGAGCATCATAGTTTAAGAAAGACACTTGGCACACTGATGAGTGTCTAGAGGAGACATGAGGATTATGAAGGTTATTGAGTCCATGACCTGTTAGGATCCATTGAAACAACCCAGCTGGAGTTGAACTGTCTTTAAGTGTTGGAAAAACTATCCTGAAAAATAGTTATCAGACTTGTTCTGTGTAGCCCCTCAGGGCAGAGCTGAGAACAGTGGGTGGAAGTGACAAAGAGGCAAATTTAGGCTTGAATTCTTCACGATTAGATGTCTAGAAGCAGAATGAGCTGCCTGGAGAGGTGGTGGATAATTTATTCTCCTTGGACATCTCTGTGCCAGGTCTAGACAGTCATTTTTTGGATCTAGGTAATAAATAATAATGACACGATAGGTCATAATTGTTTAGCATTCTGAGATTTACAGAGCACTTAACAAATATTATCTTCAACAATACTGTGAGGTAGTTACTTTCCAGCCCCCTTTTATAGAAGACAAAAAGTCAACAACTTGTACAGTCACATCACAGTTAAGTATCTTAAATGGGATTTGAACTCAAGTCTTTACTGACTGACTTCAAATCCAGTCAGTATCTTATCTACTATATTATGTTTTTAATCTATCAACAAACTTTTACTAAGTGTATACTACATATGTGCTAGGCATCATGGTAGTTGACAGGAATATGAAAAGATCCCTATTCTCCCAGAACTTAAATTCTAATTGGGGAGACACATTTTTATATTTATTCTGAATGTACAAATGTGCATTCAGAATAAATATGAAGGTAATAAGAATAAATAAATATGAAGTGGTTAAATGCAGGGTATTTGGGAGAAAGACCCCTGTATTGTAGTGGACGAATAAAAAAATGCCTTCATGTAGAAGCTGGTGCTTGAGCTGCATCTTGAAGGAAGAAAAATGTAGAGAATTGTAGAGAGAAAGCGATTTGGTATATTAAAGGGAGTGATGCATAATAAGGCTAGAAATATAACTTGGGACTAAGTTGTGTAACACTTTCAAAGCTAAACAGAGGAATGAATATTTTATCCTAGATGTAATAGGAAGCTACTGAAGTTTATTGAGGAGTATAGCAACATGATCAGATCTTTACTTAGAGAAAATCAGGAGCCCTGAGGAGTTAGTTTAAATTCAAAAGACACTTGAGGGGGAACAGTTGAGTAGAACAGTTGAGTCTGTTACATTAATTTATGTAAGAGATAATATTGACCTGCATTGAGGTGGTGGCTATGAAAGTAGAGAACAGATTTAAGTGATGCTGTGAAATGTTAATTGAAAAAGACATTTATAGATAAATCTATAAAAATGCAAATTACCTAAATGTGTTTGTTTATAGTTTTCTCATCATATAAGGGATATTTGTTCTAAAGTTGTTTGAGAATAATGAAATGCAAAACTACTAGAGTTTTTATGAAAGAATAATGTGGAATATGAAGAGAGTAAAAGAAAGGAAAATCGAAGGAAAATCTAATTTCACTTGCTTTGCTTCATATAGGCAGTAGGTGGCCCAGTGAATAGAAAGCTGAACTTGGAGTCCTCAAGACCTATATTTAAATCTTGTCTGAGAGACCCTCTGTCATGTGACCCTGTTCAAGTTACCTAACCTCCTTCAGCCTCAATTTCCTCATCTGTAAAAGTAAAATATGCAATAATAGCACCAAGCTATCTCACAGTGGGGTCCTTTCCTCTCTTTTATGATTTCTTTGGGATATAGCTTTAGTAGTGACACTGTTATAAGAATCAAATGAGGTAAAATATGTAAAGTACTTTGCAAACCTTAGGCCTTCATATAAATGCTAACTATACTCATCTTCCATTGCCCCATATGTTGAAATCTTTTATTTATCTTTTCTTCTTTTCCCTTTAGTTTATTATCCTTTATATTAGGGAAAGGGAGGAAGTGTTTGGTGAGGGAAATACATGGAATTAAGATCAGTCTAGATGGCTTAAAAAATGTATTAGTTGAGGCTCAGAAAATTGAGCAGAACTGAGGAAGGCTATAGCTTATAGTGTTCCAGACAAAACAGCTAGCTGTGGTACTGACTTATTGGGCCATGTATGATCAACTTAACAGAGTAATTTTCAGTGGCAAACATGCAATACTAAGGTCTTATGGCAAATATAAGAAGTAGATTTGCTTTAGCATCTCACCTTCTCATTCTCCATCTTTTTTCTACCTCAAACATTGAATTCTTCTTTTATACTTTCAAGTTCTTAGCATTTTCATGCCTCACTGTCTATCCTAAAGATATGAGACTTCCTAAAGCTTATTTTCCCAAGAAGTACCCCATGCTCCAAAGTTATTCTTTCTTCCTTAATTATAATGTATAGACAGTGTTTTATAAACCATAAAATGTTACATAAAATCAAACAGCTATCCTGATAAAAATCAATATATGAAAAATCATATCGTACCTCATAACTTTGGGTATATCCCAAAACTTTGTCCTGGCCCTTTTTTTTTTTTTTTTTTTTTTTGTCTCTCTATATATAGTCTCTTGGGGGAGGAAGGTGTCATATCAGCTGATTCTGTCATTATCTCTATACAGATCACTCCTAAGATCTATATATATCCAGCTCTTGTCTCCCTTATTCTCTATTACCGAATCACTTTACATCTACGAGATAGTTTGAAATGGAGGTGACATAGCTTCCTAAAAGTTAACATGATCAAAACAGAAACTGTGGTGGCAGAGCCAAGACAGCAGAATAAAGGCAGGGACTCCAGAATACTCCAAATTCTTCTAAATAATGACTCTAAACAAATTTTAGTTGGCCAGAACACATAAAGAGACAGAGTAGAATATTTTCTAGCCAAGAGCAACTTTCCTGCTGACTTTTTAAGTTGTCCTTGGCTGAAAAAATTCCACTCTGAGGAAGGACTCTGTGGCTGTAGCACACTGAACTTATAGCCATAATTGAGCAGGGATTCTCCTCACAGTTCCAAGGCAGAAAGAATGCTTGTGGTCAGGTCCCTGAAAGTATCTCTGAAAACAGCTTGGGACCATGTACCCTCTATCCTGGAGATAGAACCCTACTTTAATAAACAGTTAAAAGCCAAGTAATAAATAGGCTGTGAAAATGAGCAGACAACCAAAAAATATTCTGATCATAGAAAGTTAATATGGTGACAAGAAAGATTAAAACACACAATCAGAAGAAGATAAAAAAAAGTCAAAGCTCCTACATCTAAAGCCTCCCAAGAAAAATAAGAATTGGTTAGAAGTCATAGAAGAGTTCAGAAGGGATTTTGAAAATCAAGTAAGATAGAGGAAAAATTGAGAAGACAATTGAGAGTTGTCAAAAAAAAATAAATACAAAAAGCTAATGAAAAGAATTCTTTAAAAAGCAAAATTGATCAAATGGAAAAGGAGGGACAAAAGCTCACTGAAAACTTCCTTGAAAATTAGAATTCAGCAAATGGAAGCTAATAACTTTATGAAGAAATCAAGAAACAATACAACAAAACAAAAAGAATAAAAAATTTAAAAAAACAACAATGTGAAATATCTCATTGGAAAAACAACTGACTTGGAAATAGATCCAGGATACATTACACACACACACACACACACACACACACACACACACATATATATATATAAAATTAAAAAATTATTGGCCTACCTGAAAGCTATGATCAAAAAAAAGAGCTCAGACATTATCTTTCCAAAATTATCAAGGAAAACTGTCCTGATATTGTAGAACCCCAAGGTAAAATAAAAATTGAAAGAATTCATTGATCACCTCCTGAAAGAGATCCCAAGATGAAAACTCCCAACAACCAAGAATCACCTACCCAACAAAATTGAAAATCCTTCAAGGATTATCTTCTCTTTTCTTCTCTTCTATCACTTTCCCCCTTCCTGTATCCCTCTCCTCTTCCTACTTTCCTGCAGGATAAGATAGATTTCTGTACATATATTGAATGTGTATGTTATTTCCTCTTTGAGCAGGACTGATTAAAATAAAATTCACTTGCTCCCCCATACTATACTCTCCCTTTCCCCCTTCAATGTAAAAGCTTTTTCTTACCTCTTTTAGATAATTTACACTGTTAAATCTCTCCCTTTCCCTTTGTCTTATCACATTATTCTCTTACCCCTTAATTTTATTTTTTTACATATTACCCCTTCATATTCAACTCACACCTCTTTCCCTCTATCTATACATACACCTCTAACTGCCACAATAATGAGAAAGTTCTAATAAGTTGCAAGTAGTGTCCTCCCATGTAGGAATATAAACAGATAAACCTTATGATATCCCTTTCCTGATTACTTTCTTAGGCTTCTTCTGAGTTGTATATTTGAAAAATCCAATTTTCTATTCAGCTCTGGTCTTTTCATGAAGAATTCTTGGAATTTCTCTATTTCATAGAATGTCCACTTTTTTCCCCTGAAGGATTATACTCAGTTTTGCTGGGTAGGTGATTCTTGGTTGTAATTCTAGCTCCATTGACTCTCCAGAGTCCACTGGAGAAACTGTTAAATCTGTGCTACCTTGACTGTGGCTCTACTATACTTAAATTGTTTATTTCTGGATATCTGCAAGGTTTTCTCCTTGACCTAGAAGTTCCAGAACTTGGCTATAATGTTCCTGGGAGTTTTCATCTTGGGATCTCTTTCAGGAGGTGATCAATGAATTCTTTCAATTTTTATTTTACCCTAGGGTTCTACAATATCAGGAGAGTTTTCCTTGATAATTTTGGAAAGCTGATGTCTGGACTCTTTTTTTTTGGGGGGGGGAGGAGTAGATATAGCAAAACATTATTGAGGAGGAGGTTCAAGATAAAAGGAGAATAGAATAAATGGGGGAAATACAATTAGCAATAGTAATTATAAAAAGAATTTTCTAACAAGTTTCTCTGATGAAGGCCTGATTTTTCAAATGTGTAAGGAACTGAGTCAAATTGATTAAAAAAAAAAAAGCGCCATTCCCCAATTGATTAATGTTCAAAAGATATGAACTATGCCCAACAGGCTATAAAATCATGCATATCCTTTGACCTAATAATACTGTTGCTAGGCATGAATCCCAAAAGAGATAAAAAAAGGAAACTGACCTATATGTACAAAAATATTTATGGCAATTCTCTTCTCAGGGCAAAGAGTTGGAAATTGAGGGGACACCCATCAATTAGAGAATGGCTGAGTAAAGTGTGGTATGTGATTATAATGGGATACTATTGTTCTGTGGGAAATGGTGAATTGGGGTGCTTTTAGAAAAATCTGGAAAGTCCTCCATGAGTTCGACCAAAATGAAATGTACTGTATATAAAGTAATAGCAATGTTGTGGTATGATCAGCTATGAATGACTTTGCTATTCTCAGTAAAACTGTGATCTATGACTCTACCCTATGTATCCTGAAATTCAGCCAAACAAACCTTGTATTTTCTTCCTGCATTCTCCATACATGACATTTTATCTCCTGTCTCGGTGCCTTTGCAGAGGCTGTCCCCCACAATTGGAATGCACTCTTTTATCCCTGCCTTTTAAATCCCCTCACTTCCTTCTAGGATCAGATAAGTACCACCTCCCTCATGAGGATTTTCCTGATCTCAACTGTAAGTGTCTCCTCTCCCTGAAATGATCTCCTGTTTATTTTCTATGTATTTATTTTCTGTAGGATACAACATGACACAGTAGAGAGAGAGCAGGCCTTGGAGTCAGGAAGACTTAGGTTCAAATGTTGTCTATCATATATTCTGTTTCTGTGACCTTTGGCAAATTATAATTTTTCAGGACCCTAAATAACACCCTTCCAACTATAAATTGGAGAATAGGTGCTGATTTGCATTGCTAAGAGAAATTTCTCCATGGAAAGTTTTTTTTGCCAATAAAAATTATAAGTCCAGTCCCTATCACCATGTTTTCTATATATTTATATTTGTACATATTTCCCCTTTATATATGTTCCTTGAAGCAAGAAACTATTCCGTTTCTATCTCTGAATTCCTAGCACCTAACACAAGGGTACATGGACACTTAAGAAATGATAACTGATTGATTAATATTTTTAAGCATGTGCATTCTAAGAAAAGCAGCCATTAGGTGACACAGTGAATAGAATGGCTGACCTAGAGTGAAGAAGACATCTTCTTCAGTTCAAATGTGGCCCCAGACACTTATTAGAAGTGACCCCGAGCAGGTCTTTCCTTTTGTGTAAAAATGAACCAGAAAAGGAAATGGCAGCCACTCAAATATTTCCTTGCCAAGAAAACCCTAAATGGAGTCACAAAGAGTTGAGTATGATGAAATGATTGAACAACAATAATTCTTAGTTGCCTGTAGGACTGAGAGGTTAAGTGAGTTGCACATTATCATAGGGATAGTGAGTCTTCCCCCCCCCCCCCCAGTTCTCTTTTTAAAAGCCAGAACAGTGCTAAAATATGAAAAATATGTCACTTCGCAAAAACATCTAAAAAATCAATATACTGAAAAAATCCTGAGTCAGCAGTTAGAGAATCTTAATATCATACCAGTTTTGTTTCTTATAATGTGACATGGTCAGATCTGTGCCTATGGAAAATTATTTAGTCAGTCATGTGAAGAAGGGTTTGGAGTGGAGAGAAACAAGTCAGAAGACTAATATGGAGGTCACTGAGTCAGAAATGAGTACCTGAATGGAGACAGTGACTTTGGCATGAAAAAAAAGCCAAAGGAATTGAGAGATTGGGTATAGAGAGAAATGACATTTTTCATTGCATTGAAAATACAGTCAAAGATAATACTGGAAGACTGGAACCTGGAAGAACTCGGAAGAATGGAAGAATGGTGATGTCCCAAAGAGAAAGAGGAAAATTCAATAGAGTTTTGGGAGAAAGAATGTGTTCTGTATTGGACAAAGATGTTTTTAGGATATGTTTGAAATATACCAATAGACAGGTAACTGGTGATTTGGGAGAATAATTCAGGAGACAGACAGAGGCTGAATATATAGATTTCTGAGTTACTACAAGAGATGATAGTTAACTTTTAGACCTAAACACATTGCCTGGCACATAGCAGGTATTTAATAAATGCTTATTGACTGTCTCCATTTCTGTGATTATATGCTTCTACCTATCTATTAAATGGTGAACTCCTTGAAGAAAGGGACTGCTTTTTGCCTTTTTTTATATGCCCAGTGTTTAGCATAGTACCTGGCACATAGTATAATAGTAATAAATATTTATTGAATAGAATTGAGAATACTACAATTTTGGATTGTTGAGCTGCATGGCACTCTATTACTGAAGAGTTTTGAAGTACAATATCTGCTAAAGAATTTTAACTAGTGGGAATGCATCCATTCCAAAATATGATAGCACTTTGCCCAAGGACACCTTGAATGCAGTAGAAATTCCGTAAATTTTTGCTAATTGATGATCAGGCCTCAGAGGCAATCTGATCATGAAAAATGTTGTCTTTGGAGATTGGTCTTTGGGGGAATTTCTGTGCTATGAGTCAAAAGGATTGTTGACTTTCCTTTTTAAATTATTTGTTGTAGGGAATTTTGTAGTCTTAAAGATGTCAAATTAGGGGCAAGTGATTGATTACATTGTTTCCAGGAGAACAATTTGGACATATGCCCCAAAGGGCTATAAAACTACATACCCTTTAATCCAGTAGTGCTACTACTGGATCTGTATCTCAAGGAGATCACAAAAGAGGGAAAAGGACCCATGTTTGCAAAAATGTTTGTAGCAGTTCTTTTCATGGTGGCAAAGAATTGGAAATTGAGGGGATGCGCTTCAGTTGAGGAAATGACTGAATAAGTTATGATATTTGAATGTAATGGAATACTAATTTTTTAATAAAAAATGATAAGCAGAGTAATTTTAGAAAAACCTGGAAAGACTTTACATGAACTGATGGTGAGTGAAGTGAGCAGAACCAAGAAAACATTGTACATTGTAACATCATGATTGACTTAGCTCTTCTCAGCAATACAATGATCCAAGGCAATTCCAATAAACGATGAATAGAAAATGCTATCCACATCCACAGAAAGAACTATGGAGACTAAATGCAGATCATAGCATACTATTTTCACATTTTTTTGTTTTGTTTCATTTGATTTCCTTCTTTCTCGTGTTTTTTTTCCCCCTTTTGCTCAGATTTTTCTTTTCCAGCATGAATTATATGGAAATAAGTTAAAAATAAATGTCCACAGGGCATCTAGCGGTGGCACAGTGGATAGAGCACCAGCCCTGAAGTCAGGAGGACCTGAGTTCAAATCTGATCTCAGACACTTAACATTCCCTAGCTGTGTGACCCTGGGCAAGTCACTTACCCCAATTGCCTCGGGGGGTGGGGGGAGGATGTCCATGTATAACCCGTATCAGATTGTTTGCTAGCTGGGGAGAAAGAAGGGAGGAAAATAAAATTTGGAACTCAGAATCTTACAAAAATGAATGTTGAAAACCATCATTATATGTAATTGGAAAAATTTTATTTTTTCTATTAAAATAAAACTGAAAAAAAAAGTTTCCAGGAAAAAAAGGAGCAATAATGCTATGTTACCTTCTTAGATTTTCTCTTGAAATGAATAAACTCTAGTGACTTATTCTTATTACATACTTATTAGAGTATTAGTTTCTTTTTTTTTCTTCAAAGTGCCTAAGAGAAAAATTTTTACCGTATGCCTTACTTATAAATGACCTGCATATTTTTATAAGTAGTTTTTCTATAAGTAGTGAGAACCTATTTTAAAATAAATTCTTTTAGCATCCAACATTTTTATTCCTGGAAGATTCAAAACTGAGTAACTGACCAGACCCAGATAGTAATGATTAATGGATCAGTGCCTGCCTAGATGAACATCTTTCGAGAAGAAAGTCTCAGTGACTTATTCTATTCTATTCAACATTTTTATCAATGAGAATTATGCATTGGATGACAGAATTAATATACTAAGAAGTGTTGACAGGCTGGAGTGAATCCAGAAGATGATCCTGGCTTTGCTTCAAGACTCAGTTGGAAGTCTTTTGTTAGTCCTGCTAGCTACTCTAGTCTTTCCCTTCCATCTACTCTGTATTTATCTTGTATGTGCCTAATTTTTGGAATATTGTTGCTTCCACTAGAATGTATGTTCCTTGAGATAGGAACTTTACGTGCTTACCACTTAGCACTATGCTTGGCATATAGAAATACATGTTGATTGATGACCACATTAATGAGGTGACTGGCTGAATGTAAGGAGACGTGAGAGCTGTCTTCAAGTATTTGAAGGCCTGTCATATGGAAGATGATTTAGACTTGTTTTGCTTGACCTCAGAAAATAGAACTAGGAACAGAAGGTAGAAGTTTCTCAGAAATAAATTGCATATCATATGAAAGAAAACTTTTATAACATTAGAACTATCCTAAAGTAGTATGTGCTGTGTCAGGATGTAGTGAATTTCTAATTCCTATAGAAGCTTTTTCTAAGTAGATCTGAATGGACATTTAAAAAGAACAGTTTTGCATGTAAAAATTTGGAGAAAACGCACTTGTTTTGTAGTAAATGTATTCCTCATCCTCATGTGGCTTCCAGTATTTCCACCCTTCAGAACTATCCCCAAACCATCATTTAGGACCTAGCTATACACTTTTTATCTTCCAGTCTCAACCCTTTAGTTATCTATTTCAATTCTACCAATTTTCTACATTAAAAACAACAACAACAAAAACCCAGGTATTTTGTGGATTTGAATTGCCTAATTTCACCCCTACATACTGCTTTCCAGAACATCACTCCATAACAGAACCAGAAAATATAATCAGCAAAACATAGTTACATATGTATATTTTGATAACATATGCAATGTTCTATACCTATGAATTCCCTCCCTCCCCATTTCCACATACCCCTACAAATGAGTAGAGAACAGTGTCTTCTATCCCTTCCTTGGGGTTTCATCAAGTTTTCTTTCTTTTTTTTTTTAGTAATTATTTTTGAAATTTTGTGGGTTTTTTTCCCAACCAAAAAAAAAAAAATTTACCTTCTTTCCTTTGAATGCTGTCACCACCCATCACCACACTCTTGGAAAAAGAAAAAAACAAAATAAAAAAAAACCCCTATTATGAACATGCATAAGCAATCAAGACAAATTTCTGCATTGGCCATGTCAAAAAAAAAAGTCTCATTCTGCATTCTTAGTTTTTTATCTCCCAAAGGAGGTGGAGGGAATATTTTATTAATTTATTGGGATTGTGATAGGTCATTACACTGATCTGTTCTTTTTTTTTTTTAAAGCTTTTTATTTACAAAACATATGAGTGATTTTTCTTACATAGACCTTTGCAAAAAAACTTTTTTTTTGTTCCAAGCTTTTCCCCTCCTTCTCCCCGCCCCCCACCCCTAGATGACAGGTAATCTAATACATGCTAAATAGGATAAATTATATGACAAATCCAATATATGTATACATATCTATACAGTTATCTTGTACTGCACAAGAAACATCAGATCTAGAAAGAGAGAAGAAAAAAAACAACCTAAAAAGGAAAACAAAATGCATGGAAATATTCACAGAAAGCGTTAAAATGCTATGTTGTGGTCCACACTCAGTTCCCTCAGGCCTCTCTCTGGATGTATATGACTATCTTCATTGCTGAACAGTAGGAACTGGTTTGAATCACATCATTGTTGAAGAGAGTCATGTCCATTAGAACTGATCCTCATATAGTATTGTTGTTGCCGTGTACAATGATCTCCTGGTTCTGCTGATTTCACTCAGCATCAGTTCATGCAAGTCTCTCCAGGCCTCTCTGAAATCATCCTGCTGGCCATTTCTTACAGAACAATAATATTCCATAACATTCATATACCATAATTTATTCAGCCATTCTCCAATTGATGGGCATCCATTCAGTTTCCAGTTTCTTGCCACTACAAAAAGGGCTACCACACACATTTTTGCACATTTGGGTCCCTTTCCCTCCTCTTAGATCTCTTTGGGATATAGGCCCAATAGAAACACTGCTGGGTCAAAGGGTATGCACAGTTTGATAACTTTTTGAGCATGGCTCCAAATTGCTCTCCAGAATGGTTGGATCCGTTCACAGTTCCACCAACAATGTACACTGATCTGTTCTTAAGTTTTAAAAAATGGTTTGCCTTTACATTGTTGCCATTTAATACCTTATTCTTCTGGTTTTGCTCATTTCATTTTTCATCCTTTCATACAAGTTTTCCAAGTTTTCTCTGAAATCACCCTCTTCATCATTCTTTAGAGCATGTTAGTATTCCATCACATGCTTGCTCAGCCATTCCCCAATTGATGAATATCCCTTCATTTCCAATTCTTTGCCATTGAAAAAAAAAAAAAACTGCTATAAATATTTTTGAAAATCCTTAGGGCTTATTTTAGGTCCAATCTTTCCCCAGTGTATTGTCTTTCCAATCACATCTCTTCCATCATTACCATATATCCCTATTGAGTAAAATGAGTAAACCCAACCCTCTATGTGCTTGTGCTTGTCTGTGTGTGTGTGTGTGTGTGTGTGTGTGTGTGTGTATTTTCCTCTTTTTCATTCATTCAGATCACAATAAGGCTCAAATACCAGAAAAAGAAATTTGAATTTTAACTAGTGGGCAGTATGGTGTTTTTTGTATGTTTGTTTATAACTAGGCAAATTCCTGTGGCAGGTTAATCAGACAATAATGTAAAAGAGGACTAGAATGAGGAAGGGAGTAAAGGAAGGAAGACAATGGAAATGTAAGGTCTTGGTTATGGTTAGAGACTATTTCAGAGTTGTCAGAAGAGCCTGTACTTTGTGAAAGAATGTAAGCAACTTGAGGACAGGAACTGTCTGTCTTCTGTCAGCATATCCTTAGTGCTTATCACAATGTCTAATATCTAATAGATAATTAATTGATAGATTAATATGAGACATGTTAGAGATAGCATAATTTTGTATGGAACACAATAAAAGTACTGAATTTATGTTGAGGACCTTGGTTTTAAGACCTGAGCCACCAACTTATTATTTTACCTTTGAAGGGTCACCTCCCCTTTTCTGGGGCTTATTTTCTTCATGTATTAAAAATAAAATTAGAGATCATTATACACGGCAACAACAATACTATATGATGATCAATTCTGAAGGATATGGCTCCCTTCAACAATGAAATGTTTCAAACCACTTCCAGTTGTTCAGTGAAGAAAGCCATATACACCCAGAGAGAGGAATGTGGACCACAACATAACATTTTCATGCTCTCGATTGATGTTTGCTTACGTTGTGTTTCCTTTATCTGGTATTTCTTTCTTGTAGACAGGATTTTTCTTGCACAACAATGATAAGTGTGGAAATATATATACATATATTCGATTTGTCAAGTATTTTATCATAAATAACATGTAGTGGATATCCTGCCATCTAGGGGAGGGGTGGGGACTAGGGGGGGAAAATTTGTAACAGAAAGCTTTGTAAGGGTTAATGTTGAAGAATTACCCATACATATGTTTTGCAAATAAAAAAAATTAAAAATAGAAAAAAATAAAATAATAAAATAAAAGTTCAGATAAAAAAATTAAAATAAAATTAAAGAGAGAGTTAAACTAATTGACTTATAAAGTCCTTTTAAACATCATATTTTATATGTATGTATAAGTTGGAATGGACAGGAATAGATATCTAATTATATATGGGGGAGGGGAGTAAAAGTTTAAAAATCCAGATATTTGAGAAAATGAGTTTATAGTTCAGAAGAGAGGTAAAATTTCTGAATAGAACTAAAGATATGAATGATAGCTAAGTGAGAATATATGGAAAGAACATGGTCAAGGACATAACTGGGGAATATTCATATAACCAGGTTGAGAAGAGCAAGAATAATCTTATGCAGCAGATCTCTTGGTAAGGTTTGGAAGACACTACTTTTATTCTTTAGTGATAAATGTGCATTTTTTCTTTTGTTTTTTGATAAGTATACTAAGAGATTTTTTTTAGGTTAAAATATGTACTTTTGCTTATAACTAAGATAGAATATAAGAATTGTATCCATTCCATATTACAGGAGAGTGAATTGTGTTAAAGCCTATATATAAAGGCCATGCCTTTGAGAAAACTTAGTAACTTAAAATAACAAGTTTTTTGGCAGCTAGGAAAAAGAAACCATCTTGTTTATATTTCAGTGCAGGAAGGGGAAAAAATGGTCCTAGATTTCATGAGTCAGCCACATTGCTCTTCTCAAAGAATTATGTAATTACCTGTGATTTTCTTTTTCTTCTAGATATCCAAACTAAAGTTCATTGTTTAACATTTATTAAGCATTACCAGTGTGATAGATGCTACACAGAACAAGTTTATGCAAGCTTAACCTCAGTGTTGTTAATCTTAGGTAAGGAAAGAAAAGAGATCAAATTCAATGGATTGAAAATTCTAAGCTTCTTATTCTGGATTTGAAAGTTAATTATGTATGTTCAGATTCATCATAGAACCTCTGTTAGAAAGAGAATACAATGTATGTGAAAACATATTTTACAATTTTTAGTTTGTTGTAATGCATTCTTATTATATTGTCAGTGGATTAAATTTGTGGTTTTAGAAGAGTAACTTCAAATATCAACAACTTTATTCTTATTCTAGATAGCTAGTACTTTATCAAGACTTAATATATAAGTCCAAAATCTTTTACTATTCTTAATTTTATAACTTTAATTTTAAATTAATCTACATACTTGTAGTATATGAATTTTTCTGTCTAAACAAATTTAATTTCTCTCAGAATAAATACTTAATCCTTCAAGATTGCATAAGCAGGGGATTTAAAGATTAGTTTTGAAAATAGGTCAGTGAAAAAAGATCTACATTGGTTAAAAGCTAATCAGTTAAGGAAATAAGGGGAGCAATTTAGAGGTTTTGAAAAATATTTACAAGATCACATATATATAATGATTTGAAGAGTGTTCTGTAAGTATAACACAGATACCAATTAACTAAAATATTTGTCAGAATAGAATACAGACTGCCCACTGTATATGACATATCCAACATGAAAGTGAAACTTTTTTTTTAATATTTTTTTCTTTTCTTTTTTTTTTAATTTATTAATACTTTTTATTTGCAAAACATATGTATGGGTAATTCCTAAACATTAACCCTTACAAAGCTTTCTGTTACAAATTTTTCCCCCCTACTCCCCACCCATCTCCTAGATGGCAGGATATCCACTACATGATAATTATGTTAGAATACTTAAGAAATCGAATATATCTATAGTCATTGCATCATTTTTTGTGCAGGAGAAATCGTATCTACAAGAAAGAATAATCTGATAAAGGAAATACAATGCAAGCAAACCTCAATAGAGAACATGAAAATGTTATGTTGTGGTCCACATTTCACATCCCTCTCTCTGGGTGTATATGGCTCTCTTCACCGAACAATTGGAACTGGTTTGAAGCATTTCATTGTTGAAGAGAGTCATGTCCATTAGAACTGATCCTCATATAGTATTGTTGTTGCCGTGAATAATGATCTCCTGGTTCTGCTCACTTCACTGAGCATCAGTTCATGCAAGTCTCTCCACGCCTCTCTGAAATCATCCTGCTGGTCGTTTCTTACAGAGCAATAATATTCCATAACATTCATATACCATAATTTATTCAGCCACTCTCCAATTGATGGGCATCCATTCAGTTTCCAGTTTCTAGCCACTACAAAAAGAGCTGCCACAAACATTCTTGTACATGTGGGGCCAAAAGTGAAACTTCTTGGTAAAAAAGAAAAATAATGCAGTTATGCATTGTAAAAAGCATTGAGGTGTGCTAAGGTTTTGCCAGTGTCCCCACTTTTCATTTTTAATTTATTTAATCAGTTTGTTAGCAATTATTGGATTTTCACTCCTTCACCCACTTTATGTGAAGAGAGTTTAAGACTGTAGAAAAATTAAGTATATTCTTACATATTGGATGAAAAACTAGAATTAACAAATCACCCACTAATAAAACATTAATTCATGTTTTCTTTAGAAATTTTTATTGAACTCCAGCTGTGTGCTGTGGGCAATAATAACCTGTAGTATAATTTGTAGTACAAATTCAGTCATGGGATTAAAGTCAATAGATAGAAATTCTTATCCAGGTTTTATTGCAAATGAATTAGCAGGATACTTTCCCTCATCTGTAAAATCAGGAGGTTGAACTAAATGATTTCAATGCTCCCTTTCCAACCCTGAAGTTCATTAATTTTGTAATTCTCATTCATTCTATTAACATACTAGAAAACAACACTAATAGATCTAGTGTTCCTAAGGGGAAAAAATTCTTTATTGAAATCGAAAAAAGTGAATGAAATTTTTTTAATGATTGGAGGACCTTTATTCTTCTTCTTGATTGCATGATTATTGACATCAAGTTTTCTCAACTCATAACCACCAAAATGCACTGCTGTCCAATTGACTGCAGCCCCAAGTGCCAGGAGTACCACACTGACCTCAGTCATCATGCATCATTCTCAAAGCCAGAAGATTCTGGGAGAGGGAGAGAGCAGTGGTCGAAATATCAAGCTTTCTTTGGTCTTAGGGAACTATCTTTCTGTTTTTTGGCTCTGCATCTTTTATTGGTGACATTATTTTTATTAGTCTACTTGTGTGGTTTGTGATCTTTAATTAATCATAGTCATAGTGAAGATTTATATAGCACTTTGAGATATGCAATATTTCTGACAATAGACCTGCTGCTCTATCTACCATACTATCTATCATACCACCTAACTACTCTAACATAAAACTATACAAGATTACTACATTTAAAAGGAAAGTAAATTCAAACCATGAAGGATATTCTGTTGCTGGAACACTTGGGTAAAGTCAACAAGGCAAAGAGCTGTGCCAGACACTGCTAAGTGCTATGAATATAAAGAAAGGCAAAACCAATCCCTGCCCCCGGGAGCTTGCAATATAATAGGGAAGATAATGTGATAGCAAGATGTATATAAGAGAAATCATAGATGATCTCTCTCAAAGAGAAGGTATTGGCAGTAGGGGGACTAAGTAAGGCTTCAGTGAGATTTTGAGCTGAGATTCAGTCGGGGAAACTAAGGAGAAATGTAACTGCATATATGGGGAACAGTCGCTGAACAAGCCCATTATGGATCTGGAGTACCAAGTGAAGTAGGCAGAATGATGTTATTTTGCAGAACATCAAGGAAGAAAAGAATTATAGGAAAGGTAAAAGAGCAGAGGTGATCCATAAGACCACATGCTGTAAAGAGTCAGTAATGAGTCATGATAACCAAAATGCCATTGAGGTTAGGAAAATAAAATGCAGCATCCTTGGAAAAGTACAACAGAGAACCAAAGAAGGATAGCTATGATAGTTTCTTTTACAGAGCTATTAAGCTAAAGTGATAGTCATAGGCAATCATTTCAGTCACGGGCTTTGTTTATGATGATGATTTATATGCGCATGCTTTTACTATGCTTTAGTTCTTATCTGTTCTCTTCCATATTTTAATTTAATTTTTAATTTTGTCCTGCTCAAATCTGTTCCGTCATTGTCCCAAATCAGATTTCATATTTTTAAGTTTCATATTTTTTTCTGCCAGAGAGATTAGTTCTGCTATAAATGACTTAGTTTGTTATTCAACAGTGTTCCATGACTGACTCTGAATTAAGAAGGTGAAATGTGGTTTTCCTTTTTCTTCACGTACAGGATTTTGGGATGCCTAAAGTCAGATTGGTTCTGTTCTAAAGAATTCTGTTCTTTACTTGATATGGTTCTCTCTTCACATAATTTATTTGATTCTTTTAATTGTCATAACTGAAGAAATGGACTTTCTTCAGGGCAAGGGGTCAAAACAAGAATATTTAGTGATCATATAACTCTCAACAAATTCATTATGATTCTTTTTCTGTATAATATGTGTTGGCAATATCTAAAATCTGCCTGGTTTTAAAAGCTTTAGAAACTAACTCAGTTTCTTAGAAAATAAGTTGAAAATAGTAATTACTTTACTTAGACTTCACATTATATTAGCAGTTGGTCAGACACTTAAGAAGACATCCTAAGTCAACAATATCCACATTAAAAAGAGTTAATTAATTAACTTTTAGTGCATTTATCTTGTCTTGGTTGATGATTAATTTAGTTAATTGAATTGAATTATGCTGGATGCTTTTCCAAGCCAATGGACAGAGATGCCCTCTGGAGACTTTCAATTTAGGGCATGACTATCTTCAACAAAAGGGAGATTATAGACAACTAAGCAGGTTTTCCAAGTTTGATTCATTCACCAAAACCAGAATTATTCATTATGCCACAATGCTTAGAAACAGTGTAGTGCATATTGAATTTAGAGACCATGAGCTTGAAAGTTCCCTCTTAAAAAACACTTTGACTTTTTTCCCTTTTAAAAAAAATACAAATTAGATATGAATCAGCTGTTGTACATAGATTTCAGTACTATACCAGCATTATGAAGGTAAAATATACTTTCTATTATTATAATAATGTATAGTCTCTTTTGATATTAGCCTTCAACTTTGCTGGATTAACAACTGTGTGAACCAGATTTTTGTTTTGATTTCAGCTTAATGGTAATAATGCTTAGCACTTTATATCTTCAAAGAACTTGACAAACATTAGATAATTAATCTGACCAACATTCCTGTGTGGTAGGTGGAGATTATTGCCTTGTTTTATAGATGAGGAAATACACACTAATAACTTATTGACTTGCTCAAAGTCATGTAGATACTCATTGGAAGAACTGAGATTAAACTTCAGATTCCCATGGTTTAGCTCCCACAGTTTCCTTATGTTTTCTTGTATCTAAACAGACAACATAGGCTAGTGATTTGTTGCTGATCATAACTTATCTGTGCTGTGATTTTTGCATCATAGAATTTGTATGTCTATGAATCTCAACTCTGAAAACATGCCAACCAATGGCCGTGGTGCTATATCTTCTCTATGTTCCATTCCATTTCTGAAATGCTCTGATTCTGAGACTCAGCTATTCTGAAGTTAAGGGTTTTGGGGCTTTCTTTGAATACAGCCAGATATCAGTACCTAGTATCCCAAGGAATCAGCAATTAATTGGCCAGTGGCATAATGAAATCATTCAATAAAACAACAATTTTTGTTAGGGAAGATTTTACTTAGTATCCTAATATATGGCTAACAATCTATATGGTGATAAAATTTTTTTGTGTGTCTGTACAAGAATGTTATTGCCTTTCTTACAGAATGATATTTCTAGATAAATTCAGTTTTTGAGGATTTCTGATTGGGCAAAAAACCCTAAAATGCATTTTGACATTGCATTCACTGTTCCCTGACAAATAAGGGAACATCATAATTTCAGTAGGTAAGTCATAAGTAAATGTCTTCCAAAACATTATAGTCATATTACAGTAAACTTTTTATATTTGTTGCATCACAAAGATTTATTGAAGTGATAAAAGTTATTGTGGAAAACAGTGTATAGTAACTATGGCAACAGTTATTTGATCTCACAGTAATTAGCTAAGCATTTAGTTGCACAATACTTTCACAATGCCTTCATGGTTAGTTCATTAAACAAAATTAGCTTTTGTGGGAACTTTACTCATACAGTGTCTTAAATTTGTTTTTAGTTCAAAAGATTTGAGACGTCTATTTCTAAACTTTTTTTCCAGCATACTGTTTATAAACGTATATGAGATTGTAGCTGATTTTGTTTAATTCATGGTTTATCCTGCAATTTATAATACTCCATCCGTCGAGTTGTCTCACCCCAGACATTTATTATAATTCAATTTAGAAAGCCCAAAAATAAATTGTGTGAAGTTAAAGACTCTGATTTCTAAATTCTATTTCATTGTTTCACTTTATGATTTAGGATTAGTTATTGATTTTCCCTGTTTCTTGATTTCCTTACCTGTAAAGTGGAATCGCCATGTTATAAACTGAAACTAAATGGATGAATCAACTTCTCGTTACTCAAATATTACAGACATTTATTAAACTTCTTCTGTGTGTAAATTGTTATGTTGGGTCCTGGGTGAGTAAAAGGTTTAGATAAGACCCTCTAATAGAGGCACAAGGCACATATAAAAATAAATGATATACTTGTCACCCATTATTTTTTATATAGAGAGGTACAGACAAAGTTCTTTTTGAAGGAAGGTTTCATACAGAATGTAGCAGTTTATGACTTTAATGAACAGGAATACAGTAAGCAGGAAGTCATTTCCGACAAAGGCAATAACAGCAAGATAGGTGGCAATGAAGGCCGGCCTGTACAAGTGTTAAGGCAATAGAAATAGAGAGAGATTAGGGAATAATAATGATGTTGATAACAATAACTCACATTTATATATCACTTTTAAGGTTTGTAAAGCAACCTTTATGTGGGCAAGTATTGTTCCCATTTTACAGATGACTCTGATGGCAACATACCTAATATCATCCATCGGGTAATGTCTGAGGCAACATGCAAACCCAGGTCTTCTGACTGCAAGGGCAGTGTTCTTTCTACTCGACCATATTAATTCAACAATGATGCCTATATTTATGCCATTTTCCCCATCCCTTTCCCACTATAATCTTGGATTCTGTGCCTGGAATGCTGGGCTTCAGTATGCTCTTGTCTTCTCTTCCTTATCTTATCAGGCTTCCCTGTCACTTCCTAGCCATTTATACAGCAGGCCACCCCCTTTACCACCCTTTTCTCTTCCAATTTACCCTACTGTGTTGTCTTATGCCATTAGAATGTGAGTTCTTTCAGAGCAAGGATTGTGTTTTTGCTTTTCTTTGTATGTTCAGTGCTTATCACAATGCCTGGCACATAGCATTTAAAACTGTTTTGTTATTCAGTAATCAGGACTTGTAACTGAGAGATGAAGGGAAGGACAGAATCAGAATTAACTCTGGAGTTATAGGAGATTGAAGGAATGGTTGCACCACTGGCAAAAATCAATCAAAAGAGGCAGGCTTTGGATGTTGAGTTTGAAGTATTGGTGGATTATCCTATTGGAATTGATCTGTATAATTGGAGCTGCATATTTAGAACCAGGAAAAGAAGTAGAAAAGAAGCAACTGGAGCCGGCAAAAGAAGTGAAGAAGGATATAATGTGTTGGAAACCAAAGGAGATAAAACTTTAGTATTTGGATTTATCACACAGAATCTGGAACTACTTCTTTTACATACCTTGTTGCTTCCTTGTTGTTTACCTTTATAAAGTGTTTTGCAATCTACAATTTATTAGGTGTACTTTATGTCATTTGGGCCTCACCACAACCTGGAAGAATAGTGTAACATTTATTATTCACATTTTAACAGTTGTCGAAAATGAAGCCAGAGGAGTTTAAGTGATTTGCCCAAGATCATATAATACGCAACAAAGACAGGACCCAAACCAAAGTCCTCTTACTGCAGGTGTAGTGTTTTGTTTTGTTTTGTTTTGTTTTCATTGAGGTCACAGATCCATACTATATTTAGGCACATAGAATTAAATCCTTCTGGGATTTGTGATTTCAGCAGTGTGGGTGAACACTCCACCAACAGAGAGTTGTTAGTAGACCTTTATTCCTTAGCTAATTGTTTCATATGTTGTGATTAGGGGAAAAAAGAAAAAAAAGCAGCTTCTTAGGAATGAGCTACTTTGTTTGCAATCATGCTATCACTTAGACAGGCACTTAGCTGTATACTGAAGGTCAAGTGGTCCAGTGGAGAGAGTACTTAATTTGAAGTCAGGAAAACATGGGTTCAAATGTTACCTTTGTTGCTTATTAGCTCTATTACTATAAACAAGTTTCTTATTTGCTCTAAAGCTCATTTTCTTCATCTGTAAAATGGGGATATTACCTGGCTCTTAGGGTAATTGTGATATTTAAATGAGATAAGGGATGTTAAATTCTTTGCAAACCTTAAAGCATTACTTAAGTATCTGCTATTACTAGAATACTGTGGAGCTATGATTTCATCAATGTGAATATTCTATCCAGTGATGCTAAACATAGCGCATCCGTTCCTGCCCATCTTGTATGTGTTTACGCATAAGATTGCTATAAGGTTTCTCCCTAAATGAAGGCCTTTCTTGCTTTTTCATGACGTATCACAAGGATGTCAGTGAAACACACAGCCTGTCTTTTTAGTTATAACAGTATAACTTTTTGGATAATACATTTTTTGTGATGACAATATTTAGTTTTCCTTCTAAGTTCCTTTTTTATTATGAATTATAATCTGCTCACACCTAACTTGCCTCCTCTGTTGTCTTCTGTATGATAATCGATTTTAATTTTTCAGCAGTTTGTTACTCAGAATCATACAATATCAGAAAAATATTACTATTAAAATTTGGTGCCTTGATTTCAGTGGGAATTGTAGGGAATCTTTAAAGAGCACTGTAATTTTCTATAGGCAGTCTAGCCTGTTACTTTCCTTGTTTAATTCTGGGTCCAACTCATTATCCATTTATAGTATCTGTCCACGACTATTCTCTTTAGTGTTATTTGTACCTCTTCCATAAATCCACCTAAGATTATGTTGTTAGAATCTTGATGTTAAAAATTGTTTGTTATAAAATTTGTTGTGCACCATGATGTCTATAACTTCTGGGTAGATACTGTAAGTTTAAATTTTAGAAAAAATTTACTTCACATTTCATTGGATTTTTCAAAACTGTATGACAAAATAATATTGGGGTTTTTTTTTACTTTAACTACTTAATAGTTTGCCTTTTTTACTTCAATAATAATTTTTTAGAATTAATTTCATTGTTTTCTGTTGTTGAACAGGTGGCACCTGACATTTTTCAAATGAGCCATATTTTGCATGTGGATTATAATAAATATTTCTGTATTGTATATTTTTGATGTTTATTTGCTTAATACATATTCTGTTTTAGAGTCTATAGTTTAATTTTTCCTACAAGAATCAGCTTAGTCTTAGATGTTCAAAGACTGTTGTTTAATTTTATTGCCAGCTGCTAATCTGAAGATATTTGAAACTTCCTTGATTATTTCAGTGATTTACTCATGTTTTTCCTTTCTTCCCCAGTCTTTATTAACATGCTTCCTGACCTTAATATCATTTGTTGATGACTTAGTTAAAAACATGCTTATTAGATTTGTATATGATAGGAATCTGGGAGGAATAACTAAAGCAGTGGATAAGAGAAAGCCCTAAACATAAATCTAATAGGATGAAACTGAATGAAGGCTTACTCTTGAATACCAAAAATCAGCTTCTCAAGTATAATATGGGGAAAGTATTATTTGATAGCAATTGATCTTTTAAGAAATCCTGGAATTGTAGGGAACTGCCAACTCAGCATGAATCTGTGGTGTGATGTAACAGCCAGAAAAGAAAATTTGATCCTGGGATGCACTGAGAAAACCATAATGTCTATGTCAGTGGTCCCACTGTACTTTCCCCTAGCCAGACCACGTCTGAATTATTGGGTGCAGTTCCGAAGGCAACATTTTAGGAATTGCTATGATAAACTGGACAGTATCTAAACCAATGAGTTTTAACTTAGTTTTTAAAATAGTTTGAGAATTGTATTTCAGCATAATTACTTGACTTTCTAATGCTATCTATTTTATTTCATGCAATTAAAAACATGATTCTGAGAAGATATCCAGAAGTTTCATCAGATTGCCAGAAGGATCTGTCACACAAAAATATTAAAAAACTCCTAATCTAAAATAGGACAACCCACCAATAGTTAAACACACACACACACACACACACACACACACACACACACACACAATTTTGAGTTTGTTCCAAATAAGGATTAGTTGAAAGAACTAGAGATGTTTTTAGCCTTAAGAAAAGTTGGGCTTCAGAGACATAACTGTCTTTCACTATTTGAAGAACTATCAAGTGAAAGCAAAATTATATTTGTTCTCCTTAGGAGCAGCAGTTAGTTAAAGTTGCAAATAGACCAATTTTGGGTTGGATTAAGGAAAAACTTAAAAATTGAGTTTACAAATACAGTGCACTGACTCAATAGATGGTTGGTTTTTCCTCAGTGGAGTTTTTCCAAGGAAAGACTGAATTATCGGTTGTCAGATATGTTGTAAAATGAAACCATTTTTATACATTGGTTTTTACCAATATATAAACCAACATATATATATATAGTGACCCAATTATGGGTCACTAATGTCTCTTCCAACTCTTAAATACTGTTCCTCTTCTAATATCTAGACTTTAGTCTTTCTTGTCAGCTTGGATTCTGCTGGCTTTCATTTTTACTCCATTTCAACTAACTTTTCTTCCTACCTCCAAGACATCTACTTTCTCTACTTTGTTTCCATCATTAAAATTCTACCTGCAATATCTCAAATTTGATTATTTTCTCTCCAGTTGGAACTATCTTTTGGTAATTTCTCCTATTCCTCTACAATCATTGAAGCTACTTTTTTGTATACACAGGAACCTTTAATCAGTTAACTAACCCCTCAATGCTTTTTTTTTTTTTTTGTTCCCTTGGGAACATTTGGCCTAGTGGAGCCTAGATTGCATGGAGAGCCAACTGTTCTAATAGCACACTAGCAAAATTAAATTAAAATAATCAATAAAAGACAGCATACTATACAAGACTTAGAAGACCTAGGCTCATCTTTACTGTTTGACCTTCTGAGCTTTAATTTCCTCATCTCTATATTGGGACTAATAACACCTGATCTACATACTTCAAGTCATTGTTAGAAAATTAAAACTATAGTATCTTAGAGTTGGAAGCACTTGTACCTGAACAGAAATGGACTCTAACATATCCAACAAGTAGATACCAAACTTTTGCTTGAAGACATTGTGAAGAAGAATCCATTATTTTCCAAGGCAGCACATTTCACTCTTGGATAACTTAATTGTTAGAAAATTTTGAGACAAAATTAGCTTCTCTGGATCTCTTCCCATTGCTTTTAGCTCTTTCTACTCCTGGGGCCAATCAGAACAAGACTAATCATGCTTCCATTTGATTTCCCTTTAAATACCCAGATAATAATCACTTATGATGCATCTTCTTTTCTCCATATTAAGCATCCTTTATCCCTTCATCCTGTCCTCATATAGCAAAGTTTTGAGGTCATACAGCAGTGGCTCTCAAAGGATATATTTCAAAGTACATATGCCATGAACTCCCTCCCCCTTCTTTTTCCTTTCATCCCCACTGGGTGTGGCAGCAAAACTTCCAAGCTCTGAGATATATTTCCCAGCCCTTCTTTGTAGTTGTTGCCTGCTCTTCTTGGTTTGGTTTAGAAAGTAGTTTGGGGGGCAGCTAGGTAGCACAGTGAATAGAGCACCAGCCCTGAAGTCAGGAGGACCTGAGTTCAAATCTGGTCTCAGACACTTAACATTTCCTAGCTGTGTGACCCTGGGCAAGTCAAACTCAATTGCCTCAGCAAAAAAAAAGAAAGAAAGAAAGAAAGAGAGAGAGAGAGAGAAAGAAAGAGAGAGAGAGAGAGAGAGAGAGAGAAAGAAAGAGAGAGAGAAAGAGAGAGAGAAAGAGAGAGAAAGAGAGAGAGAAAGAAAGAAGGAAGGAAGGAAGGAAGGAAGGAAGGAAGGAAGGAAGGAAGGAAGGAAGGAAGGAAGGCAGGCAGGCAGGCAGGCAGGCAGGCAGGAAGGAAGGAAGGAAGGAAGGAAGGAAGGAAGGAAGGAAGGAAGGAAGGAAGAAGTTTGGTTTCCTCCTTAAAGGAGCTCAAGAAAGTGAGGGGTTTGAGTGGAGATAAAAGGTGAGGTGAAGAAATTCTAAGGTCCTGATGTCTGAAGTCCAAACTCCTCTTTGTCGACAGCCTAAACATTCAGTATGCCATAGTTCATCATTGCAATACCTGCTATGCATAATAAAAAATTTATGAACCACTATCCTTAATCATCTTGACCACTCTCTTATAGATACTTTTTAAGTTATCCAAATCCTTTCTAAAGCCCAAAAGTAAACATAATATTCCAGATGTGGTCAGACTAAAGCAAAATAGATCTGGACCATCATTCTGCAACATTATTCTTCCTTTAATGAAGGCTAGGTTCACTTTACCTTTGGGTGGCTATTGTACTACACTGGTATGTAGTCAAGTATGTAATTTGCTAAACTTCTAGATCTTTTTTTCCCCCAAAATAACCACTTTTTATCCATGCCTCCTTCATTTTGCGAAGTTGTGAAGTTAATTTTTTTAGCTGTATGTATGTGATTTTAAATGTATCTGAAATTAATTTTATCATCTTAGATTCATTTCTGACTTGTCAGAATCTTTTTGGATCTTTATTCTTTCATCTAATATAGTGTCTATACCTTTCAACTTTGTGTCATGTAAAAATTTTATAAGCCTGCCATTTAATCTTTATTCTAGTCATTGATAAAAATGTTAAGGGACAGATTCCCAGGGGTCTACACTGGAGACATTTTTCTTAAGTAAGCACTGAGCCATTTAGTGAACACACTTTAGGTAATTTAGCAAGTTCTGAATAATCTGCCTACCCGTACTATCTTTTGGCTCATATTTCTTCCATCTTATTTGTAAGAGAGAATTTGCATGAGACACTGTCAAATGTTTTTTTCAGAAGTTAGCTAATAGCATATACTTATCTATATCTATATCTATATATATGTAGTAAAGATAAATGTAATGTCCTGTTGTGATATCTCATAATGTCACAGAATCAGTCAGTAAGCATTTATTAAATGCCTGTTGTTCTAAGAACTGTGCTAAGTACTGAGGATCCAACGGTAGGCAAAAGACAGTCCTTGCTCTCAATTTGATGGGTTTGTGAAGGCTATGCCAACATTAGCATAAGTTATAGCAAGTTCCATCATGCCATAAAGACTTCAGAAATGATTCTAACAGTAAGCTACTTCTTGCCAAGAGCTAACCAACTTAGCTAAAATTGAATGCTTGTTATCAGTAGCCTAGTAACTTGATGGTGAATTTATTGGCCATGGCATCCAACTTAAAAAATATATTGTGGACATCAGTCTATGAGGCTCCCTTCTTTTTCTCAGAATTTATAGCAAAGTAGTAAAATAAGAGGTGGGAGAGGCTTTTAATGCTGTCTGGAAATGTTAGCTTAGCTGTTGACCAATGACTTTTGAATGGATATAATACTGGAGGAATTGAACCATATCAATCTTTACTTATCATTCATTTAATAGAACAAAGAGATAAAAGGAAGTTGCAGCTAAGTGGAAGGATAACTCATAGTTTCTCTTTTGAGAGGAAAATAAAGGAGCTGAAAGAGTCAGTTATTTAAATCCCAAAACAATATGAAATATAATTTCATAGGCTATGTGGTTACTTCATCTTATAATAAAGAAATCACCATGATGGTAGTTACATTTTATACATTAA
The DNA here is from genome assembly GCA_023553655.1 of Myrmecobius fasciatus. Lineage (NCBI taxonomy): Eukaryota > Metazoa > Chordata > Mammalia > Dasyuromorphia > Myrmecobiidae > Myrmecobius > Myrmecobius fasciatus. The sequence continues at coordinate 117,787 of JAJPUD010004724.1, read as the reverse complement.
AAAATAGTGCACAAATTGAAAAATTAAAGAAATAGTATGTAGAACTCGGTAAGCCTTCTAATTTAAATCAACATATGCTTTAACATAAAGTGACTGTAAGGCAAATTTAGTCATAGAGGAAGATGGCAAAACATATGCTGGAAACCATAGTTCAGGAATATGAACTGAGAAAAACCATCTTTCTTTCAAGATGACTGTCTTAAGACAACAGAGAGATTTCTAAAGATATAATGCTCAGAATCTCAAAGATTCAGCAGAAGGACTAAACCTGTAACATGGAGGTCAGAATAAAAATCTAAAGCATTCAGGGAGAAACAAACCCAAAAGTGTAATGGAGTGAAATCTGAAACAAACCCCCAATTCAGAAAGTAAATCTGAACAAATGAATTAAAAAACAAAAAACAAACAAACAAACAAAAAACCTCAAAACTTCCAAACAAAAACAAAAACCATTAACCAGCATAAAAAAATTTCACATTAATTCATAACAACTCTGAGCAGAGACTCAAAGGACAAAATTCATTTGCGACAACATGAAGAGAAGAAATGAAGCACAAGATGAAAAAAAAACTCTTAAAGAAAGAATTAGGAAATTTGCTTAGAAGAAGAAGTAGTTAATCTTATCCAAGAAATGTAATTTCAGAAAACTAGAATGGACCAAACTTGGAATAATAATCAATGACTCTATGAGATGGCAAGAAACATTAAAACAGATTCAAAAGATTGAAAAAATTAGAGTAAATGTAAGATCTGATATCAAAAATAACTAATCTGGAAAACCTGTCATGATGAGATAATCTAAATAATTAAAGTATTAATTACTCACAGGTAGGTTGAGCTAGCATAATAAAAATTATAATACTTCCTAAGTTCATTTACTTATTCAGTGCCACATCAATCAAACTACCAAAGAATTATTTTGTAGAGCTAGAAAAAAATAATAAAATTTCTCTGGAGAAATAATAGGTCAAGACAATGAGGAGAATATGTGGGAAAAAAATAAAGGAAGGGAACTTAGTAGTACCAGATTTCAAACTATATTGTAAAATATTAATTATCAAAGAAATTGGTAATGGATAAGATTTAGAGGAGTTGATCAATAGACTAGATAGATACACAAGATACAGTAGCAAATGAGTATAGTAGGCTAGTCTTTGGTAAACCCCCAAATCCTAATGATTAGATCAAGAATTCACTGAAAGAAGTAGCTAGGAAAACTGAAAAGATGTCTGACAGAAACTAGACATTGACCAATATCTCATATCATATACTAAGCTATGTTCAACATAAATACATGATTTAGAATAATTGATATCATAGGCAAATTGGGAAAGCATTGAAGAAATTATCCTTTAGATCTATGGATAAGGGAAGAGTTTATGACCAAACAATAGATAGAGAGGTCTACAGGAGTTTAAATGAATATTTTTATTACATAAAATTAAAAAGATTTTCTATATATAAAACTGCTATAGACAAAATTAGAAGAAAAGCAGGAAACTAGAGGAAATTTTTTTTATAAAAAGTTTCACTGATAAAGGCCTCATTTCTCAAATATATACATAACTGAATCAAATTTATAAAAATGGGAACCATTCTCCAGTTGATAAATGATTAAGGGATATGAATAGTCAGTTTTCAGAAAAAAAAAATCAAAGCTATCAACAGTAATGAAAAAATGTTGTAAATCACTAATAATTAGAGAAATGCCAATCAAAACAACTCTTGAGATACCACCTCATACTCCTCAGATTGGCTAACATGACAGAAAAGGGAAATGACAAATACTGAAGACGATTTGGGAAAATAGGATGCAGTGTTGATAGAGAAACCATTCTGTAGAACACTTTGGAACTCTGCCCAAAGTGCTAGAAAACTATGTATAGCTTCTAACCCACAGTGTCACTACTAGGTCTTTATAACCCAAGAAGATAAAAGGAAAGGACCCTATGTACAAAAATATCTGTAGCAGCTCTTTTTGAGGTTACAAAGAATTGAAAACTGAGCAGATGGTATCTATTTGGGGATGGCTAAACATACTATGATATATGAATGTGAGGGGATACTACTGTGTTGTAAGAAATGATCAAAGGGATAGTATAGAAAAACCTGGAATTACTCATATGAACTGATACAAAGTGAAATAAGTAGAACCAGGAGAATAAAGTTCATAGTAACAGTAATATTGTAAAGTTGATCAAGAAAAATTTAGTAGTTATGATTGATATAGTACCTCACCATAATTCCAAAGAACTCACAATGTAAAAAACTACCACCTTCAAATAGAGAATTAATAGATTCCGAGTGTATATTGAAGCAAATCTTTTTTTTTCTTTTTTGTTTTTTTGTTTTTTTGTTTTATTTTGTTTTCCCCTTGCCAAATTGCCTTCTCAATGGGTGTGGAAGGACCTAGAGGGGAAAGAGAGGTTTTGGAAATCTCCCTCCCCCAAAGAGCTCATTTAAGAATAATTAGACTCACTGAAAGCTATAATGTAATAATAGAAGCCTGGACACTATATTTCAAGAAATTATAATTGAAAATTTCCCAGGTATATCAGAAGCAGAAAGTAGATATAGAAAGAAATTATTTATCACCTCCTTAAAGGAAAATCCAAAAGAAAAATCCTGTAAAAATAATAACCAAAAATCTAAAATTCCTATGTCAAATAAAAACATCCTACAGATATTCACAAAGAAGTTCAGATACCAAGGAACTAGAGATATAATTATGTAAGTTCTGGCAACTTTTATTATAAAATCACCCAAGGGACAAGAGGAGATAGCTTAATACAGAGGGTAAAAGATATAGGCTTATTACTAATAAAAATGTACCTTCCAAGACTGAGTATAATCTTGCAGTTGTGAGATGTATCTTTAATGGAATAGAAGACTTTCAGTCATTCCATTAACAGAGAGAGAGAGAGAGAGAGAGAGAGAGAGAGAGAGAGAGAGAGAGA
>JAJPUD010004724.1:97160-114820 GCA_023553655.1 Myrmecobius fasciatus | reverse complement strand
GAGAGAGAGAGAGAGAGAGAGAGAGAGAGAGAGAGAGAGAGAGAGAGCGCTGAGTGGGAGCTTTGTGATACAAATACAAAAACCTAGAGAGGCTTATAAATATATATTTACCCAATTGGAAAGTGTTATGTGATGAAATGTTAACATTCTAGTGTGAAATAAGAAATAATTGTCTTTTCAGAACTTCAGAATTTTCAAAGGGTTTTGGGGGATAGGAGGTGGGCATCAGATAAGCTTCATTCTTATCTGAAGTGTAAATTTCCTGATGAAAGGAAGAGTGGGGGAGGGTGAAGAAAGGGAGATAAAAAAAACAAAAGAAAAGGAGAATTAGAATCTAAAAAGGTTCCTTAGATAATCTTTCAGAATTTTGAAAAATGATTTTGCACTTTGTGATATGTGAATGTAATGGAATGTTATTAATACCATTGGAAATAATAATAATTAGGATTTATAAAATACTTTAAGGTTTGCAAAATACTTTATATATTTTATCTCATTAGATCCTTACAGCAACCCTGAAAGGTAGGTGATACTATTATCTTAATTTTATAGAAAAGGATGTGAAGCTGAGAGGGGTTGAATGACTCTCTGGATTTGAATTCAGGTCTTCCTGACTCTAAGTCCTTCACTATCAAGTAATGATATGTAGAGAATACTTGGTATTATGAACACATTAAAATGAGCAAAACCAAGAGAACAGTTTATGTGAGGAAAGCAACATAGTAAAGAAAAATAGCTCTGGGAGACTTAAGAAATCTAATCAAAGCAGTTTGAAATGGAAATTCGTTTTATATTGAATCCTCTATGTTCTATTTTGTATTTAAGTTTAAAATGAATAAAAAAAATGGGGCAGCTAGGTGGCGCAGTGGATAGAGCAACAGCCCTGAAATCAGGAGGACCTGAATTTAAATTTAGTCTCAGACACTTAACACTCCCTTGCTGTGTGACCCTGGGCAAGTCACTTGACCCCAATTGCCTCAGCAAAAAAAATTTTTTAAATGAATAAAAAAATTTTAAAAAGAAAACTAATCAAAGTAATGACCTACATGTTTCTAGAGAACCTCTAGTGAGTCATATTATCTACCTCATGTTGGAAAGGTGATGGCCACAAGATACAGAGATATGCTGATAAGTTTCAAAGTGTCTTTTTTTTTTCCCTAGTTAGTTAGAGGTAGTCAGGTTACAGTAGTGAAACGTCTCCCACCCCCAAAAGCCATCATAACATGTTCTAAAAATAAACAGAAGAAAACAGAAAGAATCAAATGAGACATGCAGGACAAATTTAAATGTAATATGTAAAAATTATTATGTAATTTTTTTAAAAAAGCAAATGATGTTAAATGTAGGTTCGTGATTTAATAACCTCTTCGTGTTCTGTGGATGGAAATGCTCTTTTGTTGTCTTTAAGTTCAGAATACAATGTTAAAAAAATTTTTTTTGAAGACTCTCCCTAGATCTACTGCCCTAGACCTGAGAAAGACAATCCATTCAACAATGGAGTAGATCTAGGGCAGTGTTTCCCTCATTGATGATTAGAGACCATTCTCAGGATAAAGGTCCATTAAACTTCCTCTGATCCTTGCTTTTGTCCATCATTCCAGACCAGGGACTTTCTGTCTTTTCTTCCTCCACTGCATTTCCAAGGTTTGGAAGACTATCACCCAATGGAAAAATCAGCACAACCAGCCAGTATTTGCATGACCAGCTAGCTAAGAAAGATTCTTATATTTTTATATACAATAAAACTTTATTTTAAAATGTAAAAACCAATTTTAGCTTTTAGTGGGGCCTATATTTTGTATAGTATAGTAGTCACACCCTGATGTGCTGATTTTGTATAGTAGTCACACCTTGGTGTGTCCCAATCCCGGATTACTCCCATGATCTGTTTCCTTAGCTCCTACTCACTTGAACAAAGTTAAAGGAAGCCACAAAACTGGGCTTACTGAGTACACTACAGATTTATGTTATCAGATATTAACTGTATCCCCACTGCAATCCTTTTATTCCTTCCTTATTGACTCTCTACTTTATTCACCACAGTGGCTTCTCTAAACCTCTGTTTTCCTTTGGCCCTCTTGTGGGACTCCTTGTCTAAAGGATTATTGGTAATATGGGACTAGACCTCAGGCAAGAGGTAACATCTGTAAAATGAGAATAATAACACCTATCTCCTAGTGTGGTTGTGAGGATCAAGTGAGATTACATATGTATAGTACTTTGCAAACCTTGCATATGGCATTTTTAAAATGCTAGCTATCATTGTTACTATTTTTTGTTTTGTCAAAGAAAAGGGCATCAGAGGCAAGAGTAAAAGGAGGAGATATCTGGGTTCTGTGAGATGAGGAAGGGAGAAGAGAATGCTCTTGATGAATGGCCACAGTGTTTTAAATCAAATTTGAGACAAGATCCTCATTAAGGAGGGCTGGAGAGAATTCTTTGGGACTCTTGAGAAGAAAAAATTTGGAATAAATGTGGTAAGCAAATCAAAACTAAAATGATTGCCTTAGTATAATCTCGTTCTATTTGATATTAGATAACATCAATTTATAATGGATCCAGTCGCCATGGTTTTGTGATTTTCAACAGCCAAAATAGGAACATGGAAGTAGATCATGGAAGTAATCCAAGTTGATGTTTGGCAAGATGTGATCATTGAAGGAATAAGGGGGTAAAGGATTAAAGACTAGAAGACTTGCAGGGTTGAACTAGTTTTCCTAGGTGTCTAGATAGAGAAGGAAAGGGAAGATGGAATCATAAAAAATTGTGATTATATAAAGGACTTTTAAGAGTTCGTGTACATGGAAGTTTTTGCCATGGTTGATGGCAAGAAGGTAAGACTATTTTTGTGTGTACATGAATTTGAGTTAAGGAGTAGGCCATGAAAATTGAGTAGATTGAATAAATGAGTAGTTAATGTACTTGAGGGAATACAAGTATGGATGTTGAAGTTCCCTAATGTAAGAACAGGAGTTGTGGTAAAAAGACTGGGCAAGGCCCCGAACTTGTTGAGAAGGAAGAAGAATGGCCTTGCGAGCATAAGTGAGCAAGGTATCATTAAATAATCATCAACCGAATTTTGTTGGATAACTAATTTGGTTAGTATGAACTTGATTGCTGATGGATGATGATAAAGAGGGAGTCTATAAATGTCCAGGATATGGAGCCAAAAGTATTCTGACTCTTCTATCATAGGGATCGGAGAAAACAGGACAAAGGCAAGTGGGGAGAAAATGAGACATGAAAGAATATATAATCAGTACCGGAATGGGTAGCCAGAGAAGTAGTATCATTAGGAGGGATCCAGGTCTCTGAGAATGCCAGAAGATGGAAGGAGTAAGAAAGGAAGAGACTTAAGATGAAAGCAAGTTGGTTAATTATGGAGCAGGTATTTTATCCTTTTATCTCTCCTTCTGCTTCACTCTTCCTAAATGTATTCTCTGAACTTTCAGTCACTACACCCCCTTCCTGTTTTCTCAGGCCATCACTTTCTTCCTTCCCTTTAAAATCTTGAATTGGTAGGTAACCATGTCAACTTTACACTGTCCTCTACCATGAATTCTTTTTCCACCTCGTCCTATTGTTGCTCATCATTTTCTAGATTCCTTACTATGGAGTCTCACCTACTCTGTTTCTATATAGATGAATGGATGGGTTAAAAAAAAAATTAAGTTGTCACTGTGTTCTAAGGCCTGTATTAAGTGCCAGGAAAATAAAAAGAATAGAGAGCCAATCTCTCCTTTCAGGAAGTTTAAATTCTGATAGAAACTACACATGAAGGAAAAGGGTAATGTCAGGGGGATAATGAATGGAGAGGCATAGGGCGGTTGATTGATCTGCACTTTTCAGGAACAGTGTTTATATAATCATTGATTACTATTCCCAAAGCAAGAGGGGAAAAATATATGTAGAGGAGAGGAGGGTTTATTCGTAATAGAAGGGCAAAAAATAAAAAGGCTGATGGAATGACTGGGTCTTGCCAGATAGAGCAGGACTCCACTAGTCAGCACCGTTCCAAGGCTGAAGGTGAAGGCCAGGTATGAGGTTAAGTAACAGTTCGAGGACACCTCTGAACACCAAAAGGAGCTATTCATTATGCAGCATCCAGATGATAGCCACTTCTACAGATTTTTACTGGGTAATCTCAATTGGTTCTTTATTGTTCCATAGTCACTTTCCTCAACATCTTCTTCCAGTTTTCTTCTCTTACCTCTACCTCCCTTTGCAACTTACTTCCTTCCCTCTCCTCATCAATAGAAAAATACCAACTCCTTTGTCATTTAAAAAAGTGAGGTCATCTGTTGAGATGTCTTTTTTCCCCCCAACTCCTTTTTTAAGGAAGCCACTGTATCACCTACCTGTCTCTCTTCCTTTGCTCTAGTCTCTGTAGAGGTGGGCTCTCTCCTTGAAAACATCATCTTCTCTACTTGTGCCATATTTATATTCCCTTTCATAACCAAACATCTATTAAAAAATCTCTATGCTTGTTGCTGACATTTTTTAACCACTTGCAATCTAGCTGCTTCACTCGGTTGAAACTTCTCTCTCAAAAGTTTTGTGATACAAAGCTAAGTTTCTGTCCCATACAAAAATGCAGCAAACTAAATAAGTTCCATTAAATGTAATTTTGGTATGACATTGCTGCTGAAGTTTTATATTATATCTTATGAGAAGAGTGTTATTTGGTTCACTTTGAGAATCTAGTATGCAACTTGAATTTATGAACATGTGGCCAGAAGTTAATAAAGCTGTATCCTAATGTCTGATAATATAATGTGAACTAAATATGTAATATTCTTGTAGATGAATATTAATAAGCTGTGAGATATATATATGTGTGTGTGTGTATATATATATACATATATATATATATAAATTAATCTATCTACAAGCATGTAAGATTATCACAGTTGTATGACGAGCATTTTTCAAAGTAACCCATCAAAAAGTTGTTCTAAGGATAGATATTTTGAGATGTAGTTCAGTGCATCCAGGAGCAGAAACTTTGATGAGCCCTGAGCAACAGAGGTAGAGGCACAGAATATTATGTCTTACTCTTTCTGAAGTCTTGTGAATGGTAAGATGTATATGCTATTATTTTTAAAAAGTGTTATAAAACTTGATAAAAGTAATGATTGTATTAATCCTGAGAAGTCTTAAAATTGTCACTATGCTAAGATTCCATGATGCTTGATATTATAGGACTATTTTATTGAATTTAATAAATTAGAATAAATGAAACCTGGCATTTAAAAATTATCTTTGTTATCTGTTAAAAAGTAATTTGCAAAGTACTTGTTATTAGATAATTTGCTGACTAAAGAGCAAAGTATATATGCAACAAGAATGAGTTGTTCTATAGGTAGGGGGGCTTTCCTATTTTAGAAGATGGATTATAGAAAGAGATGGAGGAGGACCTCAAATAGTTTTCAAAACTCTTAGCATATTATTTGATCACAAAAGTTTAAATCATAATCTAATTTTGAATAGAATATTTTAGTGTATTTGTAAACTAATAAGAAAAAAAAATTAAATTTTGCAAACTTGGTATTTCTATATCTTTTTGTTACAAAACCTGTTCAAACTACATTTTAAAGTAAAGACATGGATTTTTCTTATTTTTATAAGACTCATCTTACACTAAGTGTAATTTTTAAACTTTTAATTAGTTTATGAGAGTTTTCATTCTGCCTTCATATCAGAGAAGTGGCTGATAGCACCAGAATATTCACTATATTAAGGGCAGCTAGGTGGCGCAGTGATCAGGAAGACTCATCTTCCTGAGTTCAAATCTGGCCTCAGACATTTACCACCTGTGTGAGACTGGACAAGTCTCTTAATTGTTTGCTTCTGTTTCCTCATCTGTAAAATGAGCTGGAAAAGGAAAAGGCAAACTATTTCTGTATCTGCTGAGAAAACCCAGAATGGAGTCATGAAGAGTCAGTCAGATATGACTGAAAGCAACTGAATATTAGCTTAACTCATTTTTTAGAGCTTGTTTTTCCCACACCTCAGTGTGAAATTGGATTATGGCAAAATTAGGGATTATGGAAAAATTAAAATTTTTCTTTAAAAGACTAATATCTATGTACAAGCAATTAAAAGTTGATTTTTCTTGAGATTACTGAGTACTTCTTTACAAAGAACACAAGCAAAATAAAATAAACCCCCATATCTATAAATTAGTTCCTTCTGAGCTTATTCTGAGGTACTTAAGAGAGAAATGGACCCAAATACCTTCAAAAAAAGTCTTTTTATACATTTGGTAACTAAATTTGATTTTCCTAATAGGATTCCTAAACTAGTTGTTATCTTATGAAAGCATAACTACAACATTTACTAAGTATATTATTGTCTTTCTTATAATAAAAAGCTTTATTGTATAGTGTGCAAACTGTTTATTTGAAAAAATAAAACTCAGTTGACTGAAAACTTTAAAACAAGCAAGGACTTTTAACAATCAGAGAAACTACATACTATATGTTATTATATACAATATAAAAATGGCTTGCATAAGTGATCCTACTCAACTTTATGCTATTTAAAAATTAGTATTTATTTGAAGTATACCTATTCATAGGATAAAATGATAAAAGATGTGTAATGCTAGTAGTATTTTTTAATCAGAAACTTTTGAATCTTTTGGGAACTCAGAAAAATATTTCTTTGATATCTGTATATTTTTAAAATAAATAACCAGTCTTAATAACAATTTCATGGTTAATTGAAAAAATATTTTACAGCATATAACCCTAGAATTTGGAAAGATAAAGTTGTGAACCTGTGTAGTTTACTTGTTTTTATATTTGAATTAAATAAATGCCTTCATTTAAACCCTTTAAGACTTTTTCAAACTCATATTCACTTCTCTAACCACTAGATTACAAAACCTAGGTTTTTAAAAATAGTACAGCTGTGGAGATGATAAATATTTTCAGTAAGACAATCCTACATATACGTCAATTTGTTTGTTTGTTTGTTTGTTTTGTTTTGTTTTTAAGGTGATAATTGAGCAAATAAAAATTTCTTTGGAAAATGCATCAGAATTGCCAGACAACCTTTATTAAGGACTTCTGAAGCACGTGTGTGAGTTACTGAGCTAGTTTTTGTTGTTTTTTTCTGGAAGAGGTAAAATACTGAAAAGATATAATGTGGGTTAATTAACTTAAATTCAGTTAGAATCAATGTAATTTAGAGGATGTCCCATTCATAATCAAGAAATTTAATTTTTGAAGCATTAAATAAATCTCAATTGAAAGAAAAGAAGCGCAGGAACTAAATGAAAATAAATTTCAGTGGTTTGGAACTGGCTGAGCAAAGAAGAAAATTGATCCTAATGATTTCAGGAGACATGGGAGTTTCCAATGCTTTCTTCCCAATTCCTCAATCTCTCCTCAATTCTTCCCCATTTTTGGATGATTTTTAAATTCAACTGTCGGCAAAGTTTAATCTAAAAATTATGTTTTCCCTGATCCTTATGTTTTTTTATAATGTCATCTAATTATTTTTCAAAGTTTCCCTCAAAATAACTTTAAGGTCTATTTTTTTAAAAGAAGAAAAACTGAAGCAGAGAATTATACAGATGTGAATTCATGAATAAAATCCAAATTACAAAGTCTTGGAATATCAAATCTACCATGAACTTTGTAAACTACCTAGTCTCCTAATTTTACAGATGATAAAATTTGAGTTCAGAAAGATTAAGTTATTTGCTCTGGATTGTATGGGCAGAGAGGTAGGCAGAGCTGGAAATAAAATCAAATTCTTGATCCCTAATTAGATGACTATGTAGAAATTAGGTCACATGTCTCAAAGAAAGCTTGTTTGGTTTTTTTGTTGTTGTTTGTTTTGTATTTTTTTTGTTTTTTTTGTTTTTTGTTTTTTGGAGGCCTTCATTATTATCCTAAATAAATCAAAGTGCTCCTTCTCTGCATTAATAGAGAAGAGGTCTTTTCATTAGTCTTAGATCTGTTTGACATTATTTATAGTCTCCTTTGATGCTCTTTCCTCCATTGGGCTCTTTGGTACTGACTTCATCCTCCCTCCCTTCCTTCCTTTGATCTCTTTGCTGCTTTTCTGGGTTCTCTTCTGCCTTCTGCATGATAAATAACCAGTGACTCCAAGAATCTGTCCTTGTCTCTTCTCATTTTATATTTTCTTTGGAAATATTATTTACAAAAATTGCTTCAATGATCACCTCTGGGTGGATTTTTCTCAAATTTCTATCTCTATTTCAGATCTGAATGTTTGGAGAAGAGGTGGGAGGGAGGTAATAGTGTGATTCATTGATGACGGTGAGGCTGTTCACCTTAGCATCTGTCAGTAGAAAAAAAGATTATTGACTTTAAATCCCTTTTAAATCTTATTTTCAAAGATTTAAAAATCATTTTGTGAATCTAAGGCTTAGTTAAAGATGATTTTAACTTAAGGAAGCTGTTGGAAAAATCTGCTTACTAGCTTCTGATTAAATTTGTAAATGTTATAAAGTTGGAAGAGAGAGATAATATATTGTAAAACTATCTAAAAACATCTTAAACTTAAGACAAATATTATAAGTTTAAATTTAATAGGAATAAATATAAAATATACTTGGGTTTAAAAATCAATTTCATATGCACATAATGTGGGAATCATAGTTAAATAAAAGTTCATCTGAAAATCAATCAATAAGCATTTATTAAACAATATGCAAAGCATTTAGTGGACTTCAATTTCAATATGAACCGTTTTGTGTAAAGGACTATTTCAGTACTTCATGAGATAGTAGGTTGCGTTAAGAGAAGTATCATGTCCAGAAGAATGAAAATGATAGTTTCATATGTTCTCTATGCTGGTCACACAACATAGCATTTTGGATGGATTAGCTCTGTTTTAAGCTATAGGTCATCCAGAAAAGGGCAGCCAAGATGGAAAAAGGTCTCATGCCAAATGAGGACTGGTCAAAGAAACTTCAATTATTAATCAGCGATGATGTTGCCAGGTGCTGTATTTCATGCTAGCGATTGAAAAGACAAAAGCAAAATTGATCTTCAAGGAGCTTTACAGTGTAGCTGGGGAAATAACATACACATATATTTTATATGTGTGAATACATTACATATCCAGTGTATATACAAGTGTGTATATGACTATATATATATGTATGTATATGTATCTATCACAAATACAAGTTATTTGTGTGCAAAATAGATACAAGGTGATTTTGAGAAGGAAGATACTAGCAAGATGGTAGGATCATTAAGAGAAGACTTAGGGTGGATATGTTAGGTGCCTTCACTTACTTGCAAGACTAAAGAGAGACTAAATGTGTTCTCCTTATCCCCAGAGCGTGTATTTAAAAGCAATAGGTAAAGTCACCAAAAAAGTAAATTTAGGTTTGATTTAAGGGCAAACTTTCTAACAACTGGAAATATGCAGAAGTGGAATGAGCCTTATAAAGAATTGGTTCCTAACTTGAGTTTAAAAAAAAAAAAAAAAAGGCTGGATGACACTTGATAAGTATAGTGTAAAGAAGATTCTTATTCAGGTATAATTTAACTGACTAGTGGCCTCAGAAGCCCCTTCTATCTCAGGGTTTATGATTATGTTAGTGTTCTCCCAAGATGTAGACTTCAGTTTTCAACTGCAATTCAGGCATCTTCACTTAGATCTTTCTTCTACTTATAAGAACTCATATTCATCATGACCAAACTGACTTTCCCATGGGAAAGAAAATACTTTTCTAGATTGATTAATTTTTGCTAATGCTGCCGCTATTTTTACATTTATTTAATTTTTTTAAAAACTTTTTCTTTCTTCCTTGGCCCTATTATCGCCAAACCTTTCCTGAGTGCTGTCATTTTGATCTCTGAATCTTGAACATCTTCATTTCTAACTCTATATCCAGTATTCAGTTTATTGTTTTGGCTGACATTCCTTCTTATCAGAATTATTACAGTTATTGACTTTAAAATCCCCTCATTTTTCTCACCCCCTTCAGTGCATCCTATCTATCCTATAGTCCACCTCTAACTTAATATTCAATTATACCTCAAGGCCCAGTACCTAAAAGGAGGAAGATCTTCCTTCTTTTGCACTTTCCTGGCAACATATTTGTGCCTCTATGTGCAATGACTGCATTCTACATTATGGTTATTTATTTATATTTGTTATCTCTCCTTCTAGTTTACAAATTCCATGAAGGCAGGGATCCTTCTTAATTATTCCACCTAGCACAGCTTAATAATTTGTTAAATTGATTTCAGCAAATTATTTAATTTAACAAATATTATAGAGTATTGTGTGGAGTCAACAGAGAGAAATTGATCCTACCCTTAGAGCAGTCATAATTTAATAGTAAAAACTCAGCTATATGACTTAACCTCTTCTGTTTTTCTAGCTTCCAATTTATTGAAGATATTTTATTTAATTTTTCCTATAACTTTAAATGGCCTGCAAGCAAATTGAATATTCCATTGATACATTTTCTTTTAGAGTACATAAGTAATAGAGCGATTCAGGAAAATACTGAGTAGAACTTGACTCTCCAAAAAAATCTAAAATTACATATAGTACCACAGTTCAGAAAGGCTAATTTGTTATATGTAAGGAAAATAAATAAAGATAAACCCATCAAAATAGTGAAAAGCCCATTTTCCACCAGTGTTTGAAGGAGTGTTTAATTTGTAAACCTACTTTTTATAGCTAATGTGCTAATTGGCTCAGCTAACACCTGCATGATTTATTTTTAAAATCTCACCAAAATCTACATCTTAGTGAGATTCTAGGAAGTTACGGCAGCAGCTGTTAACACATCTGTTTCAGTGATCCAGCATGAAAAAAAGATTCTAAAAATATCTGAAATTTGACTCGGTAGCCTTCATAGTATTCCAGAAAATGTCAACTGAACCAGATTAGAAGTCTATCTTTAAAATCCCTTAAATTTCTCATGACAGTTTACTTCTGAATGCAACAAACATTTACCCTAAGCAATATTTGTCAACACATTAGAAGTGTAGCTGATCCATTTCCCTTCTTTGCCAGCTAAAGAAGAGTAAATACATGAGAGGCAAAAGGTATAGTAATATCAAAGTATAGTTCAAAGAAAATTTCATTTTGCAGGAAGCTTATCACATTAAGTTTAAAGTATCTCTGTGTTTTGAACTGAAAAAATGATAAATCATCTTTAAAAGTATGATATATTTTTATATGCTATATTTTCCCAACTCTTCCTTGAAATAATCTCCTTTTGCTTATATATGTCAGTTTCATTATGACATTGTTATATATCATTTATTAGCTTTTCTTCCCACCTAAATATAAACATATCCCAAAGCTCTTCTATGCTGTTTCTATTTTGTGGTAACAACAACAACAATAACTCCAGGTAACATTTATGAAACCCTTTAAGATTTGCAAAGACGATTCCAGAGCAGGACAGTTCATTTCTCATATCTGGGCATTTACTCTGTTCCTCAAGTCTGGAATGCTCTCCCTCCTCTTCCCTACCTTTTGGCTTCCCTGACTTTTTCCAAGGCCCAGCTAAAATTCCAGCTTTTTCAGGAAGCCTTTCTTGATCCCCTTGATTCTAGTTCGTTTTCTCTGTTGATTACTTGCAGTTTAACCAGTGTACAGCTTTTTTTGTACATAATTGTTTGGATTTTGTCTCTCTCACTGGATTATACGTTCCTAAGGACAGGGATTGTCTTTTGCATTTCTGTATATCTCCAGAGCTTAGCACTGTACCTGATATAATAGTCCCTTAATAGTTGTTTATTGATTAACAAAGTATTTTATGTTGTCATCTCATTTGGCTCTCACAACCATCTTGTGATGTAGATGCTATTCTTATTTTCATTTTACAGATGCAGAAAGTGCCTGAGAGAGTTAAGTGACTTGCTTTTAGTCACAAAACTGTGAAGTGTCTGAACACAGATTTTCTGGATCCAAGTCCAGCACTTTATTCACTGCAATACCCTATCCTTATTTTCTTGGGGAACTCATCCATTGCTATAGTTTGTCTGTCCTTATTTGTTCATGACTTTAAAATCTTTATCTCACATGCAATTCTAATTCCTGTTTCTTTGGTTATCACTTCAAATTTAGCTTACTCCAACAGAATTTCCATAAAATCTTCAACACCATTTTATCTTTCCCTACTACAATTCATCCTCCTTAGGCATCTCAATGATTTTTTTTAAAGCAGAACTCCTATTCAGTAACTCCAGTTCCCTGTTATCTCTAAGATAAAATATAAACTACTCTGTTTAGCATTTAACATTGTATATACTCTAACTCTTACCTTCCCAGTTTTATTATACATTACTCTTCTCCATACCTCCATACACCCTGAAAGTCCAGACATACTAGAATTATTGCCATTCCTCATACATAAAACATTTCCCTTTTCCCCTTCCCATAAGGTTACTTCATTTGAGTTTTGTATGCATCTACACACATACACACACACACACACATTTATATATGTGTGTGTGTGTGCTTATCTTCATTAGAATGCAGTTTCTTTAAAATGAAGGACTTTCACTTTTGTTTGGGAGTAGTAAGTGCTAAATAAATATTTAGTGAATAATTGATTTAGCAGTGATTTATTGGATATCGCTGTGCCAATTTATTATCTACTAACTACTTTGCTAGGTACTATTAGTAGAAAAGTAGATATAAATACAATAAAAGTCTCTGTTATAATGTAAATTATATTTTCTTAAAATATGAAAGAAAAATATCAAATAACTAATTCAGAATTAAATGATAGCATAAGTAAAAGGAAAGATCATTTTTCTCTGGGGACATCATAGAAAATTTCATATAGTAAGAATATTTGAAAAATAGAGGGATAGGGAATTCCAGGGATAGAAAAGAACATGACTGAAAAAAAGGGACAAAGAAACACAAAGCTTATTTAAGAGTCATCCAGGTTGACCTGATCATGGTCCATATCAAAATCACTTGCATGTGTTGCTGATTCACCTAATAAATAGATAAATCTCAGGAAGCTCAGAAATCTGGAGTGCTCTGGAGCGCTCTGGCTTTTCTCCATGTGGTCTCCGTGTGGGTGTATGAAGGGTGTTGCCCTGCTAAGACTAGAAGATTTAGAGACATCAGAAATTTATGGCACTCTGTGTTGTGGCCACTTGACCATGAATAAAGATCTTTGTGAGCCATGTATTGACTTAGAAAACCACATATTAACATCATCTGTATTCTATTACATGTTTATTTATTTTGTGAAACCTTTCCTAATGGAATTTTAATCTGGCTCATGCTGCATTCAGGAGTGTTTTGGACTGTGTGTTTGACACCTCTGCTATAGGCTACAAATTTCTAAACTCAGAGGATACAAGAGTTCCTGAAATATAAAAGTTGTGAGTCTAGACATACCAGGGGACATGAAACTCAGTAATTGGAATCCAGATAGTTAAGGAAATGACATAACAGGGCCAACTACTCTACTTAAGAGTACAAGAAGGGGAGAAGACTTTTCAAGAGGGTTGGATTACATAGAAGCTGAATCATTCCATGAAACAACCAAAAATTATAGAGCTGAATCAAGAGACTGAAAAAAAAATAAAATGTAATGCATCTCTTACGAAATAAATAAAACAAAACCACTAACCTGGAAATAGACCAAGAAGATAGAATTTCCAAATCATTAGAATACCTGAAAATATCAACTTTTTAATAACTTTTTTATAAAAGCTTAGATATGATATTTTCAATATTATGTTTGAAACCAGAGTGCAAAATGAAAATAGAATCTGTCAGGTCTCCTAAAGGAAATCCCAAAATGAAAACATTCAAGAATGATATAGCAAAAATCCAGTCAAAGAAAATAAAAGAGAAAATATTGAAAGAATCCAGAAAAATTCTAGTACCAAGGAACCATATTTAGGAACAAACTCAAGATAACCATTTATTTTGCAAAAATGAATATAGTATCATGGGAGAGGAGAGAAAATCTTTAATGGGAGAGAGGACTTCCAAAAATTCCTAAGGAAGAGATCAGACCTCAGTACACATTTTTAAATGAAAAGAAAAGAATTAAGAAAAATATAGGAAAGTAAACACATATGAATAATTGGAAAAGACTATATGAGGATATTAACATTTATATTGTATTTGGGGGACAAGGCACAAATTTCCTATCAGGAGATTAATATACTCAAGGGTCATAAGACAGAGGAACTGGGAGCCATTTTGTTTCTCTTTAATGATATTAATACATTTAAAGCTGAAGAAAAGAAGATAAAATTTATTATTTCACATAATCAGAAGAGCAAGGTACACATGAATCTCACTTTTATCTGAAATGGATATGTGAAGGGTTGAAGACACACACTCAAGATTTTTATTAAAGATCAACATTAAGATCAATGGAGTAGAACATAAATAAGGGGATTAATAGGAAAGTTAGATTCAAAGAGAGATTAATCATAAGCAATAAAAAAATCTATTTTTAAAGAGTGGAACATGAAGAAAAGAATGAAAGAAAAGAAAGGGTACAAGAACTTGTAAACTAGGGACATGAAGAAGAATAATAGAATAAAAGGAGATGAAATCAAATATAGATAACTAGTATTAAACACATACCTCTCCATAGCCTCTTTATCTTTATAAAGAGGTTAGGGGATGAGAAACAAGGAGGGGAAAATTTTTAAAGGATGGGATAGAGAGAAATATTGGCAATTAATAACTGTAACTGTGAACACAACAAACGGAATGAAGTAGCTCATAAAACAGGAAGGTAGCAGAATGGATTAGAAAGCAGAATTTAACAATGTGTTTTTTAGAAGAAACATTTGAAACTTAGAAAAAAGATCATGGAGAGTTTAAATAAGGGACTGGAACTTGAAAAACAAGGATAGCAATTCTGCTCTCAGACAAGTGAATAGCAGTTAAGTCAAAAAGCATTTAATGCCTATGATATGCCTGGCACTAGGGATTAAAAGAAAGGCAACAAATAAATTAATAAACAAATGTAATAGACCTGATTAAAAGAAAAATTGGGAAGCTATGTTATGCTTAATACTACCATAAAAATACATTTTTATCAGTGTTTAACATATATGTACCACAGTAGAAAAACAATATACAGGAAGAACCATAATTGTGGAATCTCCATTTAAACCCTTCACATATATTATTATATAATTACAAGATAAACAAGAAATAAACTTAAGTTTCTGAATAGTATTTTGGAAAAGTTAGATATGATAAAGGTTTAATTAGTAAATGGAAACAGAACTATGTACATTTCTCAGTTGGCATAGTATCTTTACAAAAATTTATATTGTACTAAGTATAAATATTTCACAAACCAATTTGGAAAAATAAAAATATTAAACATTCTTTACTGACCACAGTTCAATAAAATTATACTAAAAGGACCTTTGATGAAAGGACCTTTTAAAATTTCATTGTGAAGACTAAATAGCAACCCTAATGAATTGAAAAAGAAATCAGAGAAGCAGTAAAACATTTCATTAAGGAAAATGGCAGCAGTGAGATAACATGGTAAAATTTTTAGGACATGACTAAAGCAATCCCGAAGGGAATTTTTACATTTTAAAATATTTTTGCCAAGAAAAGGAGAAAGAATAAATCAATGAAAAAAAACAAAACAACAAAGTAGAAAACCAACAAATTTAAAAATCCCCAACTAAATGCTAGAATGGAAATATGAAAATCAAAGAAGAAATTAGATAATTTTAACAACAAAACAAAAGTAAAACAAATGAATTGATAAATATTTGAGTATTTGAAATATATATTATTTGCTAGTATAATTTTTATGAGAAACATCAAATATAAATATAAGAAATGAAAAAGGAGAAATTGAGATGAAAGGGGAACACAAAGGACATAATTAAAAACTTTTGCTCTATTGTAGTAAAATATACACTTTAAATGAAATGGGTGAATACCCACAAAATACCAAAAAAAATCAGATTAATTGGAAACAATAGGGAATATAAGTACCCAATCTCAGAAAAAAAAAGAAACTGAAAAAGCTTAAAAAACACCCTGGGATTCGATGAATTTAAAAGTGAATTCTATGAAATGTCCAAAGATCAATTCATTCTTTTATTCTGGTTTCAAAATAATCTATTTTCAAAAACTGGAAAAAGGAGATAGTCCTTAAAAAAATTCCTCCTATTACATAAATGTAGATTTGATATGAAATATCCTCATTATCTACATTTACAATCAGTCTGTTGCAAACTCAGCTCAAGTGATTTCCTTGAGAAAAAAATCATAATTCAGTATGCAGCAGAAGTGCTTTATATGTATTTCCTATTTCATCACAAAATGTTTAAAAGTTTTGTACTTAGGTTGAGATTTAACAAAATTATAAATATTTCTTCATCAAATACATTCTCAGGTTGAGTTGACTTTAAAAAAAATCTTTTTAATAGTTATTCATTTTCCCAAGTACATGTAAAGATAGTTTTTTCAACATTAATTTTTTAAAGAGTTTTTGCTTTAAATTTTTCTTCTCCCTTCCCCAAGACAGCAAGTAATCTGATATGGGGAAAATATGTACAATTCTTTAAAACACATTTTCATATTTGTCATTTGAAACAAAAATCAGATCAAAAGAGGGGGGGGAAGAGAAAGAAAACAAGCAAACAAAAAAGTGAAAATGCTATGCTTCAATCCAAATTCAATCTCCATAATTCTCTCTCTAGATGCCAATGGCATTTTCCATCCCAACACTTTTTTTTATTATTATTTAGAATGTCTGGTGGTAATAAAACTATTACTACAGTTTGTTATGACTACCTTCATTCATTCTAAGGTGCCAGAAGTTTTACCCATCTATAACTTTTGCACTGTCATTGAAAATGTCAACCTACTTGTTCCAAGATAAACCATAAGATTCAAAAAAGTTATTTACACTTGAATATTTTAGCATATCTTGTATTTGTTGCCATATATTCACATAAAAGATCTTCTTGGTGACTGGTTGGTGCCTGTTGAGAAATATCTTTTCTATTCTCATTTAGTATTAGAAATTATTTTCTGCTTTTTATTTCCATTCAATAATCTCCAGAGATAATATCTAACTTTTCTAAAATCTTATTCTCGCCCTTAATTTTTGTTGTTGTTGTTATTTATTAAATTTGTTTAGATACATTGAGATCCCACAGTATTAAAGCTTTATTGCCTTTTTTCCTGTAATTAATCCAACTTTTTCTTTAAATATTTAGTTGTTATAGAATTCATAGAATATGTGTTAATTATTGATAATTTATTGTCTATGATAACCATTCAGTATTATGTAGTTTCCATGTTTATCCCTACTAATCAGGTCTGTTTTTGCTGTTGCTTTATGTGAGAGCATGATTGTTATCTGTGCCTTCTGTACTTCAGCTTGAAACATAATAGATTTTGTGTAAATTCTTTATGAATCTCTTATGTTTCAAATCTATTTTTTGTTATTGTTTGTGGGGTAATTGGGGTTAAGTGATTTGCCCTTGGTCATGCAGCTAGTAAGTGTCAAATATCTAAGGCTGGTTTTGAACTCAGGTCCTCCTGACTCCTGGGCAGTATATCCACTGCACCATTGTAGCTGCCCTTCAAGCCTATTTCTTATAAGCAGTGAATTATTGGGGTTTCCTTCCTTCCTTCCTTCCTTCCTTCCTTCCTTCCTTCCTTCCTTC